>LXKZ01000245.1:0-59853 GCA_001856765.1 Endoconidiophora polonica | reverse complement strand
CCCCCACCCCCCTCCATCTTATCAGCTACTGCGTATAAATTCACACAATCAACGATCTATATTTTAGGGGAGCATGCATGAATTGCATTGTGTACATTAGTAGAAAACAAGAACAATCTACTAGACAAGATGAATATGCCTCAGCCGCGTACATACAGTTGAATAAGTACATGCGTATGCATATGTATAGCATATGCGGTTTAGATTAGAGAAGGGGGAAGTGTTTATTTCCAACAATCTAGGCAGTGTAAGCTTACATACACACATACATACATACCCTCCATGTGATAATTCTATCCCATCTATTGGCTGTGCAGTTCGTATGCAATACGGACGGACATATGTGTGTGCACATGTATGCAACAAGGCAGGCAACCTACTTGTACACTCGTAGTTAACGGGGAAAAGGTCCACTAACCAAAACGAATGAAGGCTGGCCTCTTGCGGTCGTCTCTATTAGAAGAAGTTTAGAATTATAATTGAGTTTACTTCACTTGTATACGCGCTCCATATATACTACTACTTGCGTCGTCATGCCGATAGAGACGCCGTTGCTAGCATTACACACTTGTGTCGACTCTGCGTATATATATACCTAACCTACCTGTCCCCCATGTCCACATTAGCGGTAAATAGACAAACCTTGAGATAACATGTCTTACTTGAAAGATATACAGTATAAAACAAGTCATAACTCTCACTCAACCTACTTGCTTTCTTGCCTTTACTACGAGCACACCATGTGCAAAAACCCTGTTCGGCGTCTGTTGGCTGTGACCAAAAAAGGATGAGATATGAGGAAAAAAAAAAGTCAAAAGGTCTCTACTAATTTCCAATCACCCGGCACAAAGCAAAAGCCCTGAAAGCCCAGGAAGAAAATCCCAGAAAGTTAGTTTTTATTTTCTTACACAGCATTAACCCAATGTTAGGCTTCCTTCCTTCTTTTTTCTTTCTCAAATCTAAAACTCCTCCTACTAAAGACTTCTTTTGTTTCGTGCTGGCATGTTTTATTTTTCTATTGATTTTCCTCATCAAAGCCATGGTAGAGAAGGAAGCTGCAGGCAACCTTGTGGGGGGGGGGGGGAGAGGTGAGAGAAAACCAACCTTTCAGCATAACTGAACCGACTTCGGCATATCAAGTTTCTAATCTTCGTAGTAGTAAGTCAGAGTAAAAAGAGACTTCCGATTCTCTCTAAATGATCAAGAAGTGGCAATAATCACTGTTGACTAGAACACGCCTTGGCCGCCCAGTGTCGCATACTAGTCAAGTGGCAAAGAAGGGATAACAACAGAGTGGTGGTATGTTGGAAGTAAGGAAACGAAAGACCTGACTAGCTGAACGAAACCTGACTGACCACTAGATACGTTTCCTCTACTTTCACACTTTTCTCTCCTCTTCCTCCTTCTGGTTCACAGTCATGTATTGTATACCCCGAGCTAAAGCAAGACTTCTCCGGATGAATGCCCTTGATATGACGGAATCGCTGTCTTACTCCCAACCGACTCCCAACAACGATAGGACGAGTAAGCCTTCACAGAGTACTGACAGTGAACAAAAGTGACTAGTAGTCTTTATTTCCTAGAGGTGATGATGGTGTTAGTGTGAAGAAAAAAAGAAAAAAAAATACCGTCCCATCCTTACTGATTGCCTTGATAATCTTTTCGTTTAATTCTTAACTAGATATGCAGGATAGATGGGCGAGAAAACTGAAATAAGAAGGTGACAGACCTAAATGTACATCCCAAAGTCACAGTTGACATCCAAGTACGTACTGTGACGTAGCACATCAAGTGGCTGCCCGTACGGGCATGATAGACCGGAGCTAGAGGAGGGATGGATATGCATAAGTGGAATATTCATACTCACCTCTTCTCTCCAACAAATAGAAAGTGGCTCATTACAGGACTCCATGCAAAAGTCGGGAGCGTAGGTAGGCTAGTGCAAAGTATTGCTGTCAGTTCTATTGCTGTATGACCGATTAGTGACTGTTAAAATCAGGCTGTGGAGCTATAGCACGCCGTTATGGCGTTGCAGTATTTCTACTGCTTGCTTGCTGCTAATGCTGCTGCTGCTGCTGCTGCTACCAGCATGGAAGGATTAACTCGCTTTTTTCTTGCCGTAACATGCTGTTGTCCCCTTCCTCCTCATCCAAAAGAAGAATAGCTTTGGAGCTTTGATGATGCATTGCATTGCATTGCATTGTCGTCGGATGGGCAAGCTGCTAGACACCCAAAGCTAAGATATTCTGAAGTTTACTGGGTTGTAGCGCCATGTTATAGATGGAGAGAGAGCAAGGAAGCCGTGCTTGGTCGTTTGCGCCGTCAATGCTGAACAACGAGGGACAGGAAAGGGCTGGGTACTGTGTTGAAGAGGTGTATATGCAGTTGGGCTAAGGTTGGCTAGTGGATGGTTGCTTGCTTTGCTTTTCAGTCAAGGAGACCGACTGGCTGACTCAACCCTCTTTCGTCCACCTACCATCCAGTAGCTAACTAGCCTTTGTCGACGATGATCGGAACTGTTGCCCAAAGCTGCCTTACAGTAGCTTGAGTTAGGTCTGCATGTTGGCAACACCCCTTCTAATATCTAGATACACCCTCATCTTAGCTTTTATTATCGATAGTTGTCAATGCTTGAAATTTAGTATAAACAAAAAGATGTGCTTCCAAGGGGAGATATGTTGGCGTTCTCAGCTCATGGACAAAGACCGCATCAACTGAACCAAGTTCTGGGCTAGAATTAGGGACAAAAAGTGCGGAGGCTAGGCTGAAGCGTAATCACCGGCCGGGCAGTAGCTGTTTTCTCCGGGCTTTCATCCACGTTGGTAAATGTCGGTCTACTTGATAGCAACACACCTAGTTGGTTATACTAGACTAGGGCAGTTTTGTGGCGTGTGTTGTTGACATGGAAGCTCGTCTTTCATAGTACATAGTAAGTTTTCAGCAAAGAAATTTGAAACACAACATTTTTGGACAAGAGCTATGAAAAGAAAGTGGGATATCAGCTTAGCTTTGCACAGCCTTGTTGTGAGATGGCTGGCCATGCATAAATCACGTATATCATAGCCAATGGTGATCATTATAGAGAGTGAGAGAGACTACTTGAGTTGATATATACACTCGGAAGAAAGAAAGAAATAAACAATCAAACAAACAAACATACAGTAGCTACCAGACGAGAATAGAACTAAGCAGCCAAGAGGCAGGGTACAGGCTGTTATTGATGGGTTGTTGTCGGATCCGAAGCTTCCTCTTCTTTTACCGGGTTACGTGCTTTTCAGAGGCTGTGATTTGTTTCGTTTCCCCTGGAACTAAGCTACTGCAGGGCATTTCAGATCACTTTCCAGTAGTGGTTTGGCCAACCAGAACGAATAAACAAGCATGAACAACCTGCACAACTTTCTATCCTGCGGGCTGGTGGCGGATCATCTTCCTTTGGCGGCGGCTCATGATTTCTCCGTTGTAGTTATTGACATGTAGTAGGAAATCCTGGCAATGGATGGGAAGTGGACAGCAGTGAGTAATACTAGTAGCATCACATTTACAAATCAGCATAGCCACAGACATCAGACTGGAAGATCACTTTCTTCTTCTATCTTCACGCCCTGTGCAGCGGAGGATGTAGTTGAAATATGACTTCTAAATGAGCTCCGGAGAAGCCTGGTAGATATGAAACAGCAGCAGAGGGCAAAGAACAAAACAAAGTTGGTATTGCGGTGGACAGAGCTTTGTAAGTTGGGTTCGTAGCTAGGACAAGGTGCGATTAACCGCTGTAAGCACATGCGAAATTATTGCCGTTATGCTTATGAATTCAAGAATTAGTAGTACTTGCACGACAAATGCAAATATGACTGGGCTAGTTTAGTTGCAGTGCTAACAATAGTTTTGAGGAACACGGCCACACAGTTCCTGCGGTATGCACCGCCATGTAGTTCTATAACTATGGATCGCCAACAATGCCGGGCCGTGCAGTTGCAGTTGGATTACTCTAAAAGAACGAATGATACAGCGGAAATTCCACGCTCATAGGCGCTATGGTAGCTTCTATTGGCGGTAACAGTTAGCGGCAGACAGGCAAACAGAGTGAAAAGAGGCAGTTATTGTTAGTACGTACCATTAGTGATAACGGTAGCACTTGTGGTCAACTATATATCAATGGCAAGATATACTGGCGAAGGGGACGATGATCAACAGTTGGCGCAACAAAGCGACGGTGCTTCTGGATACTCATGGGATTCATTTTGTTCTTTCTCTCTTCTACATCAAGTATTTTTTAAAACTATATTTGAACGACGAGGGGTTGTATTAGATGGGTTTTGGTGTTGGCTGTATTCCAGATGGCAGCATAGTAGGTCTACATAGTAGTAATAGCTACTAAACTTTCTGGTTGGTTTGTTCTTCAAAAATGAATCGGCGCTCCGGTCCAAAACATAAGTCATCGCCGATGCAGACGCAGCACAACCGAAGAACAGAAAGAAGGTTAATCAGAGGGGCGTGCGGGTTCTGGAAGAATGATAGATGTGACGCAGACTGGCTATTTAGTTGCTCTGCTTGTCCGTGAGAGAACAACGAAGCGCTAGCGTTCATCAATAATGAAGAGAGGGACCAGCCGTCTGCCCATCCATCCCACAAGGCGTGTTAGTAAAAGGGAACAAATGAAAGAAGGGGGGAGGGGGAAGAATCCCACATCCAAGCCGACAAGCGAGGCATGAAGGCGAAGATCGCGAAAGCGGGAGCAACACGGGCAACGAAGAAAGAATACTTATAGAAGAAACGAGATTTCGAAGATCTTCACACAGAGCAAACAAGAAAACCCGGTTAACATGATAAAAATAAGCTGCGGGGAATTTTGCCGCGATCTGCTTTACGGCAAAGATCTCAGAGCTTGAAGATGGGGGAGGGGGGGGGGATGGAGCAGATTATCTTAATAGTGCTGTCATGATGAGCTACTCTAATTTGGGTGATATTCAAGCTAGAGCTAAACTAATATATGACATAGTTTCGCCCCCTTACTTCCTTCGTTTCGTTTTTGCCGGCTCCGGGTACAACGTTGCCCGGCCGAAGACGCCGAGCAAAGTGATACGAGAGGAGAGACTTTGGCTTTACTATCTCGATATATGCTTGTTTGGCGGTTATCAAAGATGCTTATGCGCCGCGGCCTAATACCACCCGCAAGACAGAGAGTGTTGGGCTTATATATTAGCGCCTTTGTGGTTGTGACGGCTGCTACATAAGTATGTTATAGGCGACATTTCTCGGCTGTCCGACATGCGCTGCGCTATATTACAGCAGCAAAACACGCCCCCTCCCCTCCCCCCCGCCACACATACCTACCCTCCCCTTTCCTCCTCCTTTTTTTTATTTTTTATTTTCCCTAGTAGTCGACTTGCGCCTGTCTGGATGGCTACTATATTGATTGAAGATATTGAAGTACGACGTGTCCTGGAACTTCAATAGTCTGCTGTACACTGTAAGTCTGCGCTATATGCTAACTACTACTTTCTTTCTCATCCGCCACGCCTAGCGTCTTGCTGGATTTCTCGGCACGCAAATAAAACGAGCGTAGAAGTGACTCTGCCATTGCGTCTTGCTGTTCTCCTTTGGCGCTATGAATGAGCTGTTCATCGTATCTGCAAGGCGGCTGGTCCTGCGTTGCCTACCCGAAAGACACGTTAGTTAGTCTGTCTTTATGTGTATCAGTCTATAGTATATCAAGGCATCGCTGGCCAGTCTCCATAGAATAGAATAGATCGCCGAGCTGTCATTCTTATTGCTTGAAGTGCGTCCTGTCTTGTCAGATCTTCAAAGTTGCGTTGTGCCACGCTGCTTTCCAGTGGTGTGCTTTAAAGGTGACATCCCCTGTGGAGAGATGAGAGGGCATAACAACCTGAGCAGATCAGTGTCCGTTTCTGTCGTCTTGTTTTCTCTGCATATTTCTCATATCGAGAAGCTTCTTGGCTTTCTCGATTTGCATCCTAGAAGAGACAACTCGGTAACATTATATCAAATAGTCCGCGGTAGACAGAAATCAACCTTTCATCATCTGTGCTATCGAGCCAACCCAGCACAACCTCATTCTTCTCCTCCCCCCCCCCCCCCCCCCCCGCCCCTCTCCAGTGTTGCATGAAATTATATCTTCTTTTGGCCTGCCTCACGTTCTTATTGTCTGGTTCATTTGCCCTTTTCAGAGATGTCATCGTACGATCCCTTTAGGGTGGGGAGCCGACATCGGAAAAAGGCGCATAATATAACGGTAGTATAGAAGCAAGGGATAGATGGCTAGAAGAGAAAATGGATTACGCCTCATCGTCCATTTCTAGTTGTATCTTTCACGATGGCCCGTTTAGTAGGCATGACCACCTTCGGCTTAGTGTTAAAACGCCCACACCCTACATATTTTTTCTTCACCTTCGAAGCTGCAGGTCGGGAGTAGACGACATATGCACAGGAATATAAGGAATCACGCTTATTGACGTCTCAACTTTGCCTTTCGAACTTTCTTGCCATCGTCAATCTCTCCAATATTCCCGCTTTGGAGCTTGGTCTTGTCCTACCATCCCATCATATAAGCCTCTAGATTATCGGCGAAGTAAGCTGGAAAGCAAACAAAGAGCTAAAGAAAGAACGGTGAACAAAGGGTGACTAGCAAGAGAGAAGGTCATAAGATCATGCCGCTTTCAGATATATAGCTTGTAGATCTTTGCACTGCAGTATCAAAATTTCTGCCAGACTATGCCCACCACGAGAAGAAAAGGAAAAGGAAAACCCACGGAAAATACCATGCAGTGTCTATAACTGTATATTGTGCCATGCTAACAAATTTAGGAATAGAAATTAGATTTTAGCAACGATCGCTGATCCGCACTAAAGCAGCGAGGCTGAAAGCTACGTCAGTATGATTTGACGGTGCTAGTTCTCTATTGGCCTTAGCACGACAGAAGCTCAATAGGCCGTATAGAAGTAACACAGATTATAGCCGATATACTTCGGCTTGCATAGCTGGCAACAGTGGCACTAAGATGAACTCGGAGTCGATAACTAGAGTGTAAATCTACACAGGGCTGCGCGCTTACTATGTACATAGACGCAAGCCAAGTGATATAAATATGTGAGATGACGGATGTAAGTTTCATAAACAGTATGTATTACTGTCTTTCGCCCTATCAAGAGTCCGAAAATAAGATAAAGTAGAAATATATGAAACCAGATTTATGATATATGTAGCAATTGTAGTAGAACAGAAAAACAAAATGTGCAAGACTGTGATAAGATTAGAAAACGCCAGACTGCCCAAGATAACCAGAAGAAGCCATGTCCCAACATTAAACCTCCCCCTTGCCCCCAATTAGAAAACTGAAAGTCCAACACAAGAGAGCCAGAACCAGAGACTGAGAAACAAGATACATTGGTGGGTGAGAGGAAGCATGGTATATAATATAAGGACCAGTAATAGAGAAACAAAAGTAAAGTAGGTAGACAAAAGACGACGGGAAGTTGTGGGTATAGAAGAGAGAGAGAGAGAGAGAGAGAAATAGAGAGAGAGAAAACGACTTTTGGGCTATTTTACAGAATGATTGCGAGCTCAGGACGGTCCAGGTTCTCATCGTCAAGGTTGGGGTAGTATGGAACCATGGCATCAGCTCCGTTGACATATGCGTCGTTGTATAGACGCCAATACGGTTGCCGCACCTTCCGTGCTGGGTGGAACAGGCCAGCCCAGACGTAGTTGAGCATCATTCCCGGGCCAACAGCCATACGAATAGCCTCAATAGCCTCGACGATACGGTCAATCACGTGGGGACTAGTCTCAAACAGGTTGGGATACAGCAGGTTGAGCAGGTGCACCATGGCGTCTTCACAGCCAAGACCAACGACGCCCAGTGCGATATGCTTGACCACAGAAGCAGCTGTTTGGCGATGTACCTGGTCACGATCAATCAGGGCATCTTCTAGCAGCGGAGTAACCGCGTAGACATAGTCCTTGGCCATTTCACCAATGTACTCAAACAAGAACGATAGCGACTTGAGTACACCATTTTGCACGTTGAGTTCAGGCACCCGGTATTCATTCATTAGCGCCGGGAGCACTGTGAACGGCGCGCAAGTCTCGGCGACAATGGCAATGGCGACAGCCGTGTTGACACGGGACTGACGCTCCTGGACACGCAGATTGTTCAATAGGGTAGCTAGAACATCCTGGGGACCGATAGCCTTGGCAATGAAACCAAAGGTGTTGTTAGCCGCACGACGAATGCCCTTCTTGTGCGCCTTTAACATGTCAAGAAGCTCGAAACAGATACGCATCCACTCACGGGCGTTTACACTTTCAGGGCCACGATCAGCGATACGACCAACTAGATCAATCGTGTTCTCTTGTACCTTCTCGTGACGGTTTCGCAGAATGGGAGTGAGACGAGGCAAGAGGTCGCGGATGGGAGGTTGCATCTGCGCGATACCAACTACGTTGACAATAGACCGAAGTGCGCCTAGGATTGAACCCAGAACTTCGGGATACTCCTCACCCAGGTATTCATATAGCACAACACCTAGTTTACCCATAAGCGCATCCTCACCGCACTGCTTCATAACCATGGCAATGCGCGAGATCAAGTCAGCTGCTTGTTGTCGGACAGTGGGAGACTTGTGATTGAGGCGCCACAAGATGGTACTGACGATTTGAGGAATATAAGGCTTGCAACGAGTGCCTAGAGCGTTAACGACAGAGCCAAATCCGTTAAGCATAACAATATCCTCGACGGTTTGTTCTTGGAAAGCATATAGGATACCATCGATTAGACGCTCTTCAAGGCGTGCGCCAACATCAGCAGCACCAAGAGAAGCTACCACCTTTTCAACTGTTTCCACAGTCATCTTGCGGTATGGCTCGCTCTCGTCTTTGAGGTTTCCAACGATACGCTCTAGGATCTCGCCAGAACCAACTTTTTGGCCAATATCCACAGTAGTCTCAACAACTTGGCGATAGTTCCGCTTATCTAGAGCCATTCTGCGTACCCAAAAACTCTTAAAGAATTCATCCAGCACATGCTCCTTGAGGTATCCGGCTGTGACACCCTCGGTGCTAGCACACTGTGATATAACTTTCAGGACTACCTTCTTCATCTCTTCATCTGGAGAAGAGAATTCGCGAAGCAGGATCTCCATAATTTGACTGGTGTAGTAATTGGCGTATTCCTCGTCCATGAGAGGAATGATATATCCGACAGCCTTGAGGAAGCCGGCCAGACCCTTGCCGCGCTGCTTGCGGGCTCCAGTCCACAGAGGGTTGAGAATATCGTCGAAACTCTCGATACCATAAGGGTTTGCTGCCTCGGCCAACGCAGCGATGGCCAAGCTAGTGACTGTACGAACCTTGGTCTGATCATCATTCAAGTTAGGCCCGATACACTCAACCAGGCCTTTAAGGTGTGGGAGAATGGCACAACCCATGAGGATGGGAATCTGTTGCACGATCTTGACACCGGTGTGGCGTGCCTGCCAGGACTTCTTGCTGCGACACACTGCTCTCAGGAATGGTAAAAGAGCTGGGATACCAAGAGCAGATGCAACAACTGCGAAGGCTCTAGCAGTGGTATTACGGACATACTCGTCGACATGGTCAATATCTGGTCTCATGGTACTGATCATAGTAGCTAGGCCTGCAGCCTTGGACAAGTTGGAAATGATTTCACGACCTTCCACACGAGCATAGTAATCTTGGTCAATGAGCAATGGCTCAATAACAACCAGGATCTTATGTACATACGGACGAACCATGTCGTCAAGCTTGTAGAGAATACGATCGATGACCTTGACAAGAAGATGGCGCTCCTGATCCTCTAGCGTCTTCTCCATGAGTAGTGGGAGAATTTGATCAAATAACGGGCCTGCGCCAAAGTTTCGTGCATTGTCGGTAAGTTGTCGCAACGCAGTCTTTCTCATCGGCGGAGTACCATTTTTCACCTTGAGCAACAGGCGCATTATTTTGCGTTCTTTGAGTTCTTCAACACTCATGGAACTCTCATCAGCACCATCCGCAAGTTTTCCAAAGTATGCCATATCCTCTGGCTTGAAGAATTGAAGGTCGCCAAGTCCAGGTATTTGTGCAGGCATGGCCTTGCCACTAAGCCGAACAGTCTCGGGGTCTTGCATAGTAAAGCCAGTCGCCTGTTGGGGTAGTTGAGCCCGATGGGTTGGAGCACGAGTCGGGGCATAGCCCGGAGGAGGCTCCAAGACCTTGTAGCCTTGATCCTCACCCGGAAGCATAGCATCAAGTTCTTCATCGGTGTAAACGTGGTTACGGAGTTCGCCAGGGAAAGAGGGAACAGCTGTTAAAGCAAGTGTTTCATCCTCTGCAGCACCGGCTGTTGGGGCCTGGTCCCAGCGCGAGCGCTTCTTAGGTGCAGCATCAGGAGCCGGTGCTTGATCCCAGCGAGAGCGCTTGGGCTTGACCTCGATAGCCTTATTTTCGGCGTCGTTGTCGAGAGCGGTCGTCGAGTCTTCGGGTCCGGCAACATCCCAGCGCTTCTTACGTTTCTTGGGGGCGTCGTCTTCCTCGCCATTCAAGGTAGCTTCGGCTTCATTGTCATTGCCTTTGAGGGCACGTTCACGTTCCTTATCTTCAATAGCTTTACGCACCCGTTCTTCTTCACGTTCAAGTTCACGCGCTTCCATGACATCACGGTAACTTGTGCCGCTTCCATCGGCGAAAGGATCGGCACGAGTCGGCGTTAGCTCTCGGTTGAAACGACGCTTCTGATAATCAGTTTCGCGATCGGCGATACGGGTGGTATTTTCGCCACGGCCGGTAAGGATGTCGTCTTCTTCAACGCCGTCTCCTCTCGCAAATTCATTAATCATATCACGAGATGCGGTGTATTGGCCAATGAGGTTGTGGCGAGTGCCGGACTCTTCGTCTTCCATGATGTCGTCATTATCACGGACGGCAATCGAAGTGTTATAGCCAGAAAACTTGTTGGTAGTGTCGTAAAGTTCAGAATCACCGACATCGGTCAGCTTCTGTTTGGTAGATTCCCGTTGGGTAGTCTGATCAAAACGGGATGAGCCATTCTTCCGCGCCTGAGATGCGGCATTGCGCTCCGCCTGTAGCTTGCGGACGGTCTCGAAGTCGTCGTTAGACATGATGGTTTAAATTATGGGAGATAAGCGGCGGTGTTGGTGTTTGAAACAAGCTCGAGAAGTCGGGGTGGTTGATTCCGGATCGATTTTCGTCCCTCAAGCGTGCCAGCCCTGCATTTCAGATTCAAGCATGGAAAAGCAGCGAAAAACCGCTGCGCATAACTAATGAGTAGGGTATTGAGGGAAGATGACGCAAATGTTGCTGAAAACTCCGCTCGAGGCTGTGGCGATGGTTGATTATAGATGAGGCTGAAGAAAATTTGGCTGCCAATGAAGGAAGATTGAAACTCTCTGCAAAAACGCGGGTAACATACGCGAGTCCATCGCTTAGCCGGAATTCAACCGAAAAAAACCATACACCGAGCTAGGACCTACCATTTCGGCTCTTTGTACGATAAGCTACACCGAGAGCATCAGTGGTTAAATACCCACATTTTATATCGTATATAAGTCGCTTCCACCACACTATGCATGTCTTATTGTTACCGCAATTAGCAGCTTATAACCTATTTAATAAAATGTCGTATTGTCTCTGTTATCCATGCCTTATCATTCTCTCTTGGATCCCCGTAGCCGGGCGCTCCTTCTAGTTTGACGTTCCGGCTCAGGCGTTATCATGTCTACATCCATAGCCTCTGCTTCAAACTTGACCATGTCTTCAACTGGTTCAAATTTAACACTCAAGCTTTCCGTCCTTAGTGGTAGCTCGCACTTCCCTTTCTTTGCCAATTTGAGTTCCATTGTCCCGGGACTAATTTTCCTCTTGCGAGACTGGTACTCGACTTCCATTGTGTCGCTATTCCCATCTATTTTAACGGACTCCTTCTTAATGTACTCCTTCTTGCTTGCCTTGCCTGCCTTCGTAGTAGCGGTTGTCCCCGCTGCCTTCTGGTCTGAAAATGAACGCAAATCAGCGGTGAATAAGACGGACTGGGCCCAGCCAGCTTTGGGGCCCCATAAATCTCTGAAGAGATCCCCAACTGGTTCATACATGCTAAGAGCAAATGCCTTGGATTTGCCTTTGCCGAACTTGTAATCTCGAACTGCAATCTGCCAAACGTGAGTATCCACGGGCACAGACTCTCCCCACGAAAGGCCCATGAGACAAACACAGTCTGACACTTTAGGGCCCACGCCTTTCAACTGGAGCAATTCTTTGTGTGCTTCCTTGTACGTTGCGGTATGATTGATAGTAGCAGTTCCAAAGCTAGGATTTTCAGGGTTACGCAAGCTGTCAAGCCAATCTTTCGGTTTGCCGGCGACAATGCTTGCAGTGTCAGCCAAATATTTCGCACGATATCCGAAGCCAAGGCTACGCAACGTAGACTCGACATCACTACCAATCATGTCTTCTGGTGTAGGAAAGTCATAAAATACTTCGTCTCCCACTTGCGTAATAAATCGGCCGTACTGGACACAGAGTTTTTGCACCTAGGAAAAAACGTCAATCAACATCTAGCATTCCAGGTCGCCGCGAAGGGAGAACCCTGGACTCACCATTTGCGAAATTCTAGAAATATTGTTGTTACTGCTGCAGATAAAGCTAACTAAGGCTTCCCAGGCATCTTGGCTCAGGATTCTGATACCGCAAAAGTTTGCAGCTAGTTTTTTGAAGTGTGAATCGGCCGACGACCATTCTTCATACAACTTCAGGAGGTCTACACTGAGACTGAGGTAATGGCGTATCAAAGCTTCCGTATCGTCCTCCTCGCTTTTTGGCAAGCCCTTATCCGCCGGCCATATTGCCTGGTAATGAAGAGCTTCTGCGTCCTGCTTCAGTCGCACGAGACGTCCTCTAAGGGTGCACGCCCTTTTTGTTTGGAACCAGATATGTCAGACATGTTCCATAGTGCCAAAAGCATCTTAGGCTAAGGTAACAAACAAACTTACCACTCATCTTCATACTTGCGCCATCGAAAGGACTGGCCACAGCACAATGTTGTGTCGATGCTGAGATCAGCTAGCGTTAATGGGATTTTGTGCCATTCTCCTATGGCAGGCGATTTTAGTGACATTGTAGAATATGCAGTAGAAGATACAGAAAAATAACGAAGACCATAAATGCCCTTTTTGGGCCAGAATCTATGCGGTGCCAGAGCAAACAAGGCCTTTTGCAGCAACATCGTCGTCGACTCAATGGCTATTAAGTCGCGCCTAGTCGCGTTGGTAGACTTTATGCATCTATACCAGATAGCACGCTAACGAATGGTAGATCCGACCCACAAAAAAAAGTTGTAGCCTCGTCTATAATCTCAGGGCCCAGCAACTAGCCGGACATCGTTCAGGTCCTAGAATAGCTAATAGCCGTGTCTTAAGCATCGCACTTAACAAGCTAAATTTCTTCGTGTACGCGATCTTCATTCCAACAAAACACCCGCTGTTTATATATTTACACGACGATATCATGGGCGAAGGAGCTCCGAGAGGTTGGTTTCAACCTTGACCATCGACTACGCGGAGTTGAATGCTAATATCATATTATCAGAATCACGCAAGGGCGGTGGCCGTGAATATGGCGTAAGTCCTTTCGCAATGCCATATCCGATCGCATCGCAATCTACTACAGCAGATACTGACAATTCAAAGGGCCGAGGCGATAGAGAAGGTCGCCGTGACCGTGACCGCGACCGGGACAGCCATAGAGAACGCAGACGCTCCCGTTCCCCCGAATACCGTGGAGGCCGCCGCCGCGAAGAAGAACCCGACGCATATTCCGCTAGCCGCAGCCACCGTGAAAGAGAGCGGGAAGATCGTTATTCTGGTCGTGAGCGCCGCGGAGGCGACCGCGAATGGGACCGAGAACGAGGTTCCGATCGCAACAGCCGACGCGACCGTGACCGCCGCGGTGGTGGTGGTGGTGGCGGCGGTGGTGATGATGAAGAACGGCCCAACCGGCGCGAGCGTGATGGCTATGGCGACGAGCGCAGACGGGATCGCGGTGGTAGAGATAGACGTGGTCCTGGTGCAGGTGCAAGTGGAGGAGGAGGTAATGGTGGTGCTACTAGTGGCGATGCTACTGGTGGTGGTGCTGATGACTTCCCCATCAACCGCGGCCGCAGTCCATCGCCCCCCAAAAAGCGCGAGCCTACGCCCGATTTGACAGACGTTGTGCCCGTTTTAGAGCGCAAGCGCCGTATGACTCAGTGGGATATCAAGCCTCCCGGCTATGACAACGTCACCGCCGAGCAAGCAAAGATGTCTGGAATGTTTGCTTTGCCAGGAGCACCCCGCCAACAACAACAACAACAACAACAAGCCGACCCTTCCAGACTACAAGCCTTCGTCAAGAACACGAACAATACCGAAGCCACGAACAATGGCGCGTCGCTAAAGCCCAATAACGCCCGCCAAAGCAAGCGTCTACTTGTCTCGAACCTTCCAGCCTCCGCGACGGACGAAAGCATACAGGGATTCTTCAATCTACAATTGAACGGACTGAATGTCATTGAGGGCACCGATCCTTGTGTCC
Organism: Endoconidiophora polonica; assembly: GCA_001856765.1. Classification (NCBI taxonomy): domain Eukaryota; kingdom Fungi; phylum Ascomycota; class Sordariomycetes; order Microascales; family Ceratocystidaceae; genus Endoconidiophora; species Endoconidiophora polonica. The sequence continues at coordinate 45,251 of LXKZ01000245.1, read as the reverse complement.
TTTCCCAAAAATCAAAAGACGGCTCGTTTGCCATTATCGAATTCCGCGAATCGTCCGATGCGACAGTTGCACTCACATTCGACGGTACTTTGATGGAGGAGTCTAGTCCCGATCATTCAGGAATATTGATCCGCCGTCCCAAGGATTATATTGTACCTGATGTTCTCAATGACCGGAACGGACGCGAGCGAGGCGAAATGGACAATACTGTTCCCGATAGCCCCAACAAGATCAGCATCTGCAACATTGCGACATTTTTCCAAGATGAACAAATTACCGAGTTATTGCTGTCTTTTGGTGAACTAAAGGCCTTTGTCCTGATCCGTGATAAACATACTAATGAATCAAGGGTAAGTTCATCGCCTACTAATCTTTAATATGTAACTCTACTAACATTTTTAATAGGGCGCCGCTTTCTGTGAATATGCTGATCCATCTGCTACTGATGTGGCTATCCAGGGCCTAAATGGAATGGAACTCGGTGACAAGAAGCTCAAGGTACAAAAGGCCAGTTGTGGCATCACGCAGGTGTCCGGTATTGAGATGGGCATCAGTGCCATGTCCATGCTTGCAGGCACTACAGCAGTCCAACCTGACGAGACCTGTGTTCTGCAACTGCTCAACATGGTTACACCAGAGGAGTTGCTGGATAATGATGATTACGAAGGTATGTTATCCCATTTCACTTACTCCCAACAAATATCCAGATGCTAACACTACACGTAGAAATACGCGAAGATGTTCATGACGAATGTTCCAAGTTCGGTACCATTGTCGAGTTAAAGATCCCTCGTCCCTCGTCTGGTTCCAAGCAGTCACCTGGTGTTGGAAAAATCTTCGTCAAATTTGACACGAAGGAGGCCTGTGGTAAGGCCCTGCGCACTCTTGCTGGGCGCAAGTTCTCTGATCGTACAGTTATTACAACCTACTTCCCAGAGGAGAACTTTGAGGTTGGTTTGTGGTAAACGACATTTATTTGTTAACTATTCATAATTGGCAGCACATCACTTCCCAGTTTTTTTGGTTTCGTTTTTCCTTCTTGGAGTATAAAGGGGTATCACAACTAGGGACTTTAGCAACTTTAGGATTGCACGCTTTTACACAACATTCAATATAGGTCAGCTCGATAGCTATGTACAAATCTGATTACATTAACATAACGTCTTTTCCTTATCATGGGACAGTATATATTTGGTGAACATTTGATTTAATTCTCTAGTGATACGTTCATTAAGTAACCAAAGATTTTCATAGGATCTAAATATGAAGGTTAGCGTTATGTTCAACCTAAGTCCTTGATAAAAGTAGTAGGCTGTGTAATGTTTCAGAGTAAACAGTAGAATCAAGGGACCTAACGGTCCTCATGTTATAGGTACCAGAAAAATGACCAGTCTCATCAAATACGTAGGGTATGGAGGATGTGAAGGGTTTAGCACTAACTGTGTGGGTATGCTTGTACTATGAACAATGCTGAAGGGTTAGTAGGCATGGTGAACGAATCTGTTATTGTCAATTTCACGTGCGACGCGCTCAAATTGGAGCTTGGCGTAAAGCGAAAACTGTAGTTTTTTTGGAAAGGATAGTAAGTTGTTAACTTTTCAACGAGGCTTTGCAGACTTTTGTTGTCCCAAGGTGGGTCATGATAGCATTGTATTTTGTAATACAAAAAATCGAGTCATGTGAGCAAACGACCCCACTTTCCATATTTGGGAGCATGGAGCCCTAATTGAGCGACAATTAACCGTCTGGCTTCTTACGCCCAACGCACATTCCCCACTTGACTAGAAAGATTTCGACCAAGTTTAGCATAGGTATAATCTGTTTTGGCGATCTTTTTTTCTCTTCTTTGACAATAACCTCAACTCGCCAAAATTTTCGAGACCACACCAAACCGACAAAATGGGTAGACTTCACAGCAAGGGCAAGGGCATTTCTGCCTCCGCCGTCCCATATTCTCGCACTGCTCCCGCGTGGCAGAAGACCACTCCCGACCAGATTGCTGACCAGATCTGCAAGCTGGCTCGTAAGGGTGCTTCTCCCTCTCAGATCGGTGTCGTCCTGCGCGACGCCCACGGCATTGCCCAGGTCAAGATTGTCACTGGTAAGTTTTTTTTTTATCAATTATATTTCATACAAAAAATCAATTGCTAACCATCTTACCACAGGTAACCGCATTGTCCGCATCCTGAAGGCCCACGGTACGAATTTCCCCGTTTGAATACTAATTAACGACGGTATCCCCTCGATCACGACTCGAATCGTAAAAGTTATAGAAATATCGAGTACGGGTCTGGACGGATATACGTCTCGTGATATGTTTAAGGTGGCCACTTTGTCGAAAGACGATAGCCAACCTGTTATTGCCTCTGATCGGTCTTGGCTGACAGAGTGAATCTTATAGGCCTGGCTCCTGAGCTTCCCGAGGATCTGTACAACCTGATCAAGAAGGTTAGTCTTTCTAAATTATATACTTCGCTCCGTTGATTGTCCCATCACTAACTATTGGTACTCAGGCTGTCACTGTCCGTAAGCACCTGGAGCGTAACCGCAAGGACAAGGATGCCAAGTTCCACCTGATTCTGATTGAGTCTCGTATCCACCGTCTGGCTCGCTACTACCGCCGCATCGCTCAGCTCCCCCCTAACTGGAAGTACGAGTCCGCCAGCGCCAGCACTCTGGTTGCTTAAATGCAACTTCACCACCCTTCTTAAAAATACGATGTATATGTGTATTGAGTCTCTTGGACGTGAGGTTGTCTCTATTGAAGAATAAAAAAACTTCCCTATGAATCAAGTCAACTTCTCATTCCACTTTCAAAAAAGTATTGCCTTTTATATAACAAAATCATTTCTATGGAATTTGGGTGGGCTTAATGGCGTTGATATTGACCGGTAATTAGAATCAACCGTTTATTTTTACAAATGGATGCTTCGCGGCCTGTATCGTTAGTTCAACATATGAGCATGCTTGTGTGTTCCAGGTTCCGAAGAAAGCAAATGAAGTGACTTCGAAATGTGAATGATTTCATTGAGCTACATAATATGTCTCGGGTATCAAAAGCGCTATGTTACACACTAGCATTTAAAATAGGTTATATGTGTCTAATCAGTTGTCGCCTTCGAGCTCGTCGGAACGTTGAATCAAGTATTCACCTAAAACTCGTAGAGGATCCGGAGGCCTATATGACGACATTAGCTAAAACCATCAATGTTCATGAGAGTATTGATATCTTTCAAGGGATAGTTATCTCACTGTTCAGCGCCAATTTTCTTCATGCCTTCCATCAGCACACCAGTAACTTTAGTATTAAGATATTTGCGGACTGACTCCTTGTCGCCGCTAGTTTCTGCGACAGCCTTCGTAATGATGTTAGTTTAGACGCTATTGACGAGGGCAAGAAATTCTGCCAAGTCATGAGACAACATACCGGGTCAATAGCATCCGTCATTTGCACGTCAACTGGGTTGGAAGCCATCGCGAGAATATATAGAAGTGAGATATTTTAATAATAAGACAACAATTACAACTTCAATTAGAAAAAAAAAGGGGGGGTTTAAAAGAAGATGATACTTTTGTATCTGTGCAAATTCGACTAAAGCTTGTTCACGATGATTGTCTGGTTGTCGTTGGAAAGGATAGAGGTACATTTTTTTTAGCACGTGACACTTTTGCAGACGGACAGGCCTTCCTTATTCTTCAGTTGTTAACTGAAAAAGCGGCCAATTTTCAGTGAATGATTACTAGCATATTTATCTAGTCAGCAATCATATATGCCATATTCAAATCATCGCCAACTAGTCACAACAAAAAAAAAGTCAAAAAGTCAAATTTCGACGAACAATTGATGATTAACTTACAGACTAAAATCAAAGAAGACAAAGAATCTAAAGCATATTGTGGAACACAAATTATTTACCTGCGTCATTTAGGTGGCCGATCAAAGAAGATCGCAGATCTTCCGATCCTCAGGTTTTCTTTACCTTCTTGTTCTTTCTCATTTGCGCAGCATACGATGACCTTGCTTGCTCAGTTTTTTTCCTCCCATTCTCAAATAACATGAGATAAAGGAAAATAGGAACATTGCATGATGATGAGAGAATCATGGTGATATTCGAGCACAAACGAACAAAAGAATAGCCCTAAATATCAGCATCGTCAACTCATTACTGCAAGTCAGCCCTCTCAAAACAGAGGCACATAGATAACAAATCCTATCCTCTTCTTTTGTTGTTTTCCTAGTTTGGTTGTGCTACGAATTTTACATGTGAATTCAACAGAATATTTTTTTTACTTACGGTGGCCTTCATTGCTGGGTCATGGTAACATAATCGAGTCCGTACTCTAGGGCGGTCGGCTTAGTAGAAGGTACTATAGTTCTGTCTAGGAACCTATCTAGCGTCGTTTATTATAAAGCAATGTAGGTAGACTTAAAATACACATACACACACACGAAATGACGATGTAGGTCGCAAAGTAGGAACATGTGAAAGAATTCGTATGAAAGCAAAAGTGTGACCCAAAAGAAACAATGTATTTTCATAGTCAAGTGTACTCCGACTAAAACTAGGGGTATTTAAGACCGTCAAACCAAGTGTATAAGGCGCTTGTCTCGCCATAGTTATCGTCTAATGGAGTATTGAGTTAGCTTGTGTAGGAAAGTTGTTGGTTTAGGCAACCAATTAGGCTATTGTGTTTAACCCTAACAGCATCGATAACGCACTTTGTAGATACTTCCTTTGAAAATTAAAACAACTAACCAAGACTCTTATACATGCGTTATAATTATTTTGTTTATACTCTAACAAGCTAGAGTCTATGGTTCCGGTACAATATAATGGACAGATTTGTCACGCGCAAGCCACGGAATGATAAAGAATCAGCAGAGAAGCCACCTAAGAAAAAATATCGCCTGAGCAATGTCAAACTTGAGATTGACTCCGACTCTAGTGCGGTGATCAAGTCAGGAGATGACAACAGCACATATATTCCTATCGAGACTGATATTTTCTCTCTAGAAGATCCTTCTTTGATGTCATTTGAAGCGGCAGTTCCTGCCATTGATGATTCGTATCTTACAGACCAGGAGACTGTAGATGATGATGATAAAAATGGCTTGAGGCACAAAGTAACAAATGATAGGGATAATTACAAGCCACATTGGGTTAGAGGCAAAAGCTCGTTGTACGTCGATGCCTTCAATTTGGCACTGGATGTTGTCTTCGCGGACGAATCACACCTCTTCAACAACAAGGAACACGAGATCTTTAGTCAATGGCGAGCACTCAACTATCAAGAACAGTATCTGTAAGTCTGTAAGAGCAATCAATATGCAATCTTCTACGCTTGTTTGGATACAAGCTAATATGTGTGTCTCTAGATATGTGAGGTTATTTCTTCGCAAGACAGCTGTATGGCATCGGATATCTCGTCTAGACTATCACAGTGACGTGTATGATATGGAAGTCACAGTAGAGGCGTTACGAGAAAAGAGACCATTCACAAGTCTAGAAATACCTAAGGAAGAAGCCGAGAATGACAACGCAGTGGCTCCATTTGAGGATATCGAGTATACTAGCTCATTTTCATTCTTGGACACATCTGATGAACATATCACCAAAACTGAAGATGCAGTGACTCTTCTTAGTCTGGACGAACTCAAGGCTTTCGCGAAAGCTGCTCAAATATCAGGCAAGAACAAGGTAGAGCTGTGCCACAATATAGTGAAAAGCGCAACTAAACAGAAAGGCTTGATCTCGCTCGGAGTGACGCGGCGAAGGTCATCGGGACTTTCCGACGTACAAACCACGCAGATAGAATCTAAGGACTATCAAACTATTGATACACCGCCGTGTCGCGAAAAAGCAGCGCTTGATAAGATTCTCGCAATTGTCGGCCCGTGTATCCGCGTATCTCACCAGACCTTCAAACTGTTTGAGCGAGTTCATATAGTCTTCTACCGTTCCACGCAATGGACCGAGAAGTCACTCACTACCATCATTCTCGCCAAGATATCTAGGCGCAACTTTCCAAAATACATTATCCATCGGTCCGCCACGATATTCCCGTCCCGTGAAGTTCTGATGGAATTTGACGGTGCGCTCCGCCTTGAAGCCAAAGTTGACAAGCTGCTCGAAACCGGCTCTACTGCCTTCCCGCGCGTCTTGGAGGTTCTAGACACTGTATACCCCCGTTGGAAAACGCTGCTTGTGGAGGAACAAAAGAAGGACTGCATATCTGAGTGCGGAGAAGGCATATACTTGCGCCGCTTCTCACCCGCGCACACTCTGACCCGTCTTGTGCACAAAGGTGCCTATGTTCTCGGCCGCACTAAGCAGTACGAACGTGAATACAATCTGCTCAATGAACTTCTCCATCAGCGGCTGTTCCATCCGGCGCGCCGCGGCGCTTGGTACCAGCGCAAGGCTCTCCTTGAAGAGCATTACATGTACACTATCGACGCCCCAAACGCCAACTGTGCCACTGCAGACGTTGCTGCCTACAAGAGGACGTGGAAGAAGAAAGCCGTTGATACTTGCGAGCGCGGTCTACAGGATAACCAATGTCATGTGATTTTCCACCACGACCTGCAGAAGCGCCTAGTAAAGCTGGAGCGGCAGCTGCGCATTCCGAAGCGGCTACAGCATGACTTCAGCCATGTTCTTCTGCGCGCTCCGCAAGAACATACGGTAGAAGGCATTCAACTCAAGCCGTCAACTTGCATATCGGCATTATCTAGCACTAGCACACGTACGCTGTGGCTTGACACATTAGGCGCCGATCCAACCGCCGTCGTGAATGTGGAAGCTATGTGTCTTAGTTGGTACCGACACCACGGCAATTGGAAAGGCTACCATGCCGAAGGCGGCATTGTGCGTACACTCTTTGCGTATCTCTTTTACGACATCCTCTTCCTGCCTGTCCCTAATGTCTTCCAGACTGCCTTCCAGAGCTGTCCGCTTGACCTCTTCACCGACGCCTTCTATATAGCGCGCGCGCCCGAGATAAATCAGCGTCTGGCGGCGATATCCAATGGTGAGGGTGAAGTTATTGTAGCTAGTGTTATGCGGCGTGAGGGTGAGCGGCAGCCGTGCGTCGTCGGACTGGACTGGGACAAGTACGAGGCAGAGGATGTCTTGGAGCTAGTGCGCTGTTTCCAACCTCCGGCAGCACTTGCAGCCGTCTGTAAAATTTTGGCGCAGGATTATCGAATGCGCGGTGGCGGAATGCCTGATTTGTTGCTCTGGCGGCCACCACCACTGGAAGACGAAGAGAAGAAGATAGATGCCCTAGATGGAGAAGCAGGAAGTCTCGATGATGCTGTAAATAAGAAAGTGGAACCATGGCTGGGCGAATGCATGTTTGTCGAGGTTAAGAGTGCCAATGATCGTGTAAGCGATACACAAAGACTTTGGATGCATGTCCTCGGCGCGGCCGGTGTCTCAGTTGCCGTGTGCCGGGTTGTGGCACAAGAAGTTCGGGAAGCGTGATGCTCAGCAAATCTTGCCACACCACCACAGACATGCCCTGAAAATAGCGGATAGTATATGCGCTAAATGTACGCAGAATTACATCATATATGACCTGTATCTGTATCAAATACCACCATATATGCACCATCGGCACCATTTACGGCTATATTTGCGTCTTCATCTTAGTCGAGAGACGTGTCACTGCATTAGATTGCATTTCCGGCATCTTATTGGACAATATTGGAAACTGATAGTGTGAAGTGATTAAGTATCCCAAATTCGATGTCTGACACTGCAAGAGCTCCGTCCAGCTTCGCTGCTTGAGGTCAGCATTATCTGCAGGGCTAGATTTCATACTACCCAGGAACTTCTGTCATCCTTGTGCTCTGCTCTGCCGTCCGTCTCCCTCCCATCTTTTTCTTTTCACAGTCACCCTCCGAAGATAGACGTTGTGTCCAAGCTGGACTTGCATGCAGCTGCTGATTCTTTTGTTTGAGAACGGACTTGTCTCGCGCTTACACAAAAGCCTTTGCATACTAGCTTTGATATCACTGTTTCTCTCTGTATTTCAATGAAGAAACACAACGTATGTAAGCGATGTAGTATATTGGCGGACAACCGGATGCGACTGCTGGCTACTATGTCTCATAACGAGTATTGCCACAGGCCGCTCGCTTTCGAGTATCACCAAGGCAAGCTCTCATTACATCAGCCGTGAAAAGAGGCACGGTGCCCACCATGTAGTATAAACCTTTTGTCTTTGCTGTATTTTAAGAAAAGATTAAAAAAAAAGCTGAAACATCACAAGAACATGGCATGCGGAAGTTACATCGCCATGTGCCTGTCATCTTCTCTCTTGTGCTGCTATATCTGGGCGATAGGGTGTGCTCTAGGCAATGGATTGTCATAAGGTCAGCATTGCCGACTCTGATACATGTAACATTAAGCCAACCCCCTTCTTTTTTTTTCTAAGCTGTCCGTAGAAGCTCAGCTCTCTTTATACCTATGATCATTTCATTTGTTTCGGGGATACATCTAACGCCGGAGATGCCGCAGTGGTGCTCTTTTCATTGCCACTTTTACCTAGCAATGTAATACTATACGTATTTGATAATCTCTAGAACGCAAAATTGCGTATACACGGCCTGATTGGTGGGTGATCCTGGCTGCAAACACGGCTGGAACCAGTAACAAGTTGCGCGTCTGTTTGTTTGTCTTTGATTCTTTTATTCTTTGGGATCGTATCCCCCCCCCCCCCTTGCAACAAAAACAGCCAAAAAAACAATGCGGGATGAACTCACTAGCCCTTTGACATTGTTTCGGCGGCAAACGAGACAATATAGCATGGGAGGAGAACGAACAAGATATGCAGGGACCTGGATAGAGGCACGATTGTCGTGGCACGGACAGCGGAGAAAGCATCAAAGCGGCGAATCTTCCCATATAAGAAAAGAGAGTTGACTTCTTCTCACTAGCTAGTAGCTAGCTATCCAAACATAGTTGCAGAACTTGAGGACGACTAAGTATAGCAGCGCATATGAGTATTCGTCTAAAACAGAGAGCCTTCTCGATCAAGTCATCAATAAGTGCTAGGACGTTTGTTAGCTTCTAGAGGGGTTGTTAATGCGCCGCCAGAAGAAGCGAATCCTATACTCCGAACTTCTAGATTGTGATATATCGATAGACAGCCGTTCTTAGATGCAATTAGACAACCAAGTCATAGTTGAATATAGGTTTGCTATCTATAGAAGAAAGCAACAGCGGCCAAATACGCATCATCCGTAGCCAAAGTTATTAGAGATATAGCTCTTACTTTGGTCTCCATCATTCTCCCTCATAACTCTTGTCATAAAACGAATAACAACAGTCTAGTATTGTCGACACTAAAGCCCCAGGACTTAGACTGAGCGTCATACAACAGCTAGTTACATTTACCACCCTCCAAATTAGGACAGGTTGGTTCAAACTCTACCGCCTAGACCTTTGCTTCTCTCTTTATTTCTTTAAAAAAGGTTAGTGTTTTCGCCCAGGCGAGGAGCCGGCTCACGAAAGGGAAATTGTGACTGACAGACTGCACCAAAGGTCCTTACTTCTGGATGGATCGCATGGATGTGAGGTGAAGGAGAAAATGTATGCAATAGTATAAAACTCATCTCAAACAGAGAAATATACTCAGGTAACCCATACTGTTGGGATCCTTATATTGCCATCTCTTTTCGGGTTGTCGGGCAGGTCTAAAGAACGCCGATGCTCTACCAGGGTAATAAGAGGAAGGGAGCCCTGCAAGTTTGGCCATAGTCTTCATTAACCATTATCTTCGTATGACTTGGACAGGCATGCTAGCTATATCATATAGAACCTAGCTGTCAGAAGAATAAGATGGTGTATCCCTAGACCGCTGAAATATAACTCTTTAATGTAGGAGAACTTAATAGAATCATAGCTGAGATATCAGTCATGAGTCCGTATAACTTGGCAGCACGAACATCGAAAGCGATAGCTAGTAGATTCTAAATTCCACTTATCCATCATAGTCAGACTGATATTGCGAAGCGCACAGTCCGTGAGGAATAGACTTGAGTTCCTCTCACGCCCAGTTGATCTCGCATCCAAGCCATTGGGACCTAACTCCTTTCTTGAAGTTTGCTAGTAGGGCAAGGAAGAAAAGAAAAAGAAAAAAAAGGCCGTCATGAAGCGTTGCATATTCTAATCCTGGTGCGGAAGCTATACCCGTAGGCTGCGTTGCTAGAAGGCAAAAAGAGAAGAATAAAGAAAAAAAAAGCCAGTCTCAGTAAGCATATTCCCCTCGACCAGATCCCTTATATCCTTGCTCAAAATTAGCTACTGATGCAGTCACCGCTGTTGCTGGTAGTTGGATCCCTTTTGATAGAGTGCTTATGTGGTAGATATCATTGGTATCTTTCTTTCTAGTACGTACTAGTAAGCTAATATTGAGTTTTGATAGCAAGTCCACAGGAGAGCTACCGCGGAGCCGGAAGAGAAGGAACGTCATTCACGTGCCGGAATATTCATGTAAGCAATAACAGCGAAGGAGGGGTTATATGTTGACTAGGGTGAGACGATCAGGCAGGCTCAACCCGTAGTTATTGCTCTGCTATTAGCTCTGAATGATTTTCTCTCCTGGGTGGCAAGTATGGAAACAAGAAGCTGGACACACACAACCGCCTGACTATCCATTTTCAAATCCTCCACGGACCACGGAGACAAGTTTGTAGTTATGAACCATGTCGTTGGAGCTGGTAGGTAATTGTGATGGTATCAAAAGACAAAACAACATGCCCATGCGCTCCCTACAAGAGCAGATGTCGCTCGGTATACATACCCAGAGTGTATTGCAGGGCGTCAGCTGGCAAAGGAAGCCAGCCATGACTGTGATGATACCGCTTGTTGGGTACTTTGACTTCTCTTTTCGCTGGCTTGGACATAGAAGTCAGGAAGTTACCCCGACCGTGCGATCTTGTCCTTTACGACAGTCGATCTTACAAGATCAGAAGCCTGTCCAGCAGTAAGATGCAAAGAGGGACATGTCGATGTACAGAAATAGTAGCACTGTGCATCTAGAGGCAGGGAGGTTAGTCTGTGACATCTCTCAAAGTCCGACCAATAGAACGCAGAGAATGCAAAGCCTTGTGAAAGGCAGACACCGGCCAACACCACAGGCTGCCTCATTGAAAAGGTATATTCTGTGTGTAGGCCAAAAGGAGTGTATACGTACAAGGAACGATCAGGTACAAAGCACCCAATGATTTTCTGGCATAGCATCTTCTTGGTGTAGGGGACTAAAGGGAGCTTATGAATAGGCTAATTGAAAAATTGCAAGTTTTATCCATGATCAAAACAAACTATTCCATAAAGCAGGAGAACTCCGGCGCTTAAGGCTCCACTGGTCTTATGACTTGCAGCCAATTACGAACGACATCCCATGAAACTTAGGAAAGCAGGTGGGTCCCTTGGCTCCACAGAAACCCTGCCTAGACCTTGAAAATGCAGGTAAATAAACAAACAAGGAGAACAGAAGGACGTATTTTGCTTGACGTCTGAAAGAGGCTGATGTGGTTTGTGCGGACGTGATAGAGACAGCTTGTAGCTGAAAGCTATCTTTGCGGCAAGATATCAAGATAGATATGTTCTAGTGCTGCTGTCTAGATGGATGCTAGTTCAGTGAACAAAGCAATGTTCTTATGCTAATAACTCGGAACAATAGGCCAGGCCCTTAGTAACTTGTATAGCCAGCTAACCAATCATGTGCGGTCCATATTTGCATCAGCGCTTAGCCGTCTGACCCTTGCTCATATCCTTCCGAGCTTTTGGGTTTCGATAGACACACGCCTATTTTTTTAGAAAAATAGATTTTGCTAGCTTAGCCCACATCTGTCTTCTTGTTAGGTGTTGTTACTAAATTGTTGCTTCTCTTTCTCTCCGTTGATCATATTCCAAACGATGCAGCCCTTCTGATCAACACAGGAAGCAGCAGAGTGATCATTGCTTCAAACAGGCCGTGACTTTGAATGATACGATCATCAGACTCTTTGACTAGACTCTACCCTGAAACCGACGAGGATGGATAGAGAGAAAGAGGCTAGAAAATTGCACTTTGTGGCATTCGAGACTCTAATCGTCCATTCGATTCTCATGATATATCTATCAGTGTCCTCCTCTTTTTACATTTCACTTGCTGTGGTGATGTAAAAATTGATGATCTCACCGCCTGACCAACGCTTTGTGTTTTGTTTTGTCGATAGCCTTGCTGCTTACCATAGACAAGTAACGAATCCATTCTTTCACCCCCAACCTCAGATTGGGAGAAAAGAGTCAAACCCCCCCCCCTCCCCCTTCTTTTGGAACGCATCATGGAAGAATGTGTTTGCGCAGCATCATATCTACAGAACTAAGGCTGTTCACCGCGTGTGTTTGTATGTTAAATTTGTGTGTGTTCTTGCAGCGTCTGCCCAAACTACATTATGTCTGAGTTTACTATGGCCCTGCTACCGTTGTACTTTTCGTGCCGTATCGCTGTTGCCTTTTTCTTCAAGCACACCTAGAACCCAGACTTTTGTCATAGAAGAAAGAGGCTATTGTAACTTTGAAGTTTGCCCCACGTACATACAGTGTCGCCATAAGTAACGTACATGTACTTTGTGGCTAATTAATAGTTGGTCACCCTACATCTGCCCTTTATATACGACCACATATCTCATATTCGCAAGGCACAAGCGTATGGCTTGACCATCACGAGCCCTTTCTTCGTACTTTTCTATTGTCATGTATGTACATCCCACTTATTCTGTCACCTGAGCCTACTATCGTGGCCCGAGTCTGCCCTGCTGTTGTCCGCAGGTAGGTCCGTCTTGTCCTTGTGCTATCATAAGAGACGTTTCTGTTATTCCTCGCTTCGTTTTATCTGAAGTAGAATGGACATTGCGGCAGTCACATAACTAAGAACTCATGAGTAGTAGTATCACCATAGAGGATTATGAGTGGTGGTAGTGCATGTGCCTTGGCCCGCTCCACCTCCTGATATGTGCGTAATATGCGGCCAGCATCAGCGGCCGTCCTTTTTCTGTTCTTGTGCTATCTATATTAGCTATCTGTATGTTTTATTGTTTATCTCATTTTCGTAGTAGTGCATATTTTGCCTTGCATGACATAGCTGGTCCCATTGTGACCTCTTATGGTGGCTGTCAGTCCAAGTAACCAAACATCACTACCAATGTCTCTGCTGATATCAGCCATGTCTGGCCATATGGCGGGCCGTTTGCACGGAAAGAAAAGAAACACAGATATCCGTGACTGTGGACTTGACTGGGTCTTGTCAGTCTTCCTTATCTTTCCGTAGTCCGACCTATATTATCTCTACCATCTATCGAGGTGATACTATTGATATCAAGAAGCAGATATACAGCGTTTATAGGCTTTACAAGGTTACACCTTAAGCACCACCACAGCCTTTGTTGGTATTAATACTAGATCACGCCAAGTACTAGCCTTTAAGTCACTCTAGTACGTATTTACTGCCCGGCTAGCTAAGTACTGTGTATATAAAATTTACAAATAAGAATAGCCAGGAAAATTCATAACTAATGATGCCCTTTTGTAGTGGCACAGTGCATGTTAACCCTAACCAGTGCTAAGAAAATACTTATATATATTACTACTTATTATGTTATTGTTATATAAGGCATACCACCTTAATGATGCAGGCTAGGTAACCTTTTTTGAACATCACGGTATTTGGATTATCTACGATTCACCAGAGCACACTTTGTCTCCTCTCTTCCCACTCACTGGTTTCTACAATTTTTTTCCGGTATTGCTAGGCTAGACGACCAATGAATTAATAATAGAAGAAGAAAAGCAGTGTCATATTTGGCTTGTTCAGGTTTTTATACGATTTTTAGACCAAACCTAAAAAGTCAAGTTTTCAACATCGATGATGCCTGTTCCAAACTTCAGTTTATATGTGTGTTCTTGGAGCAAATGCAAGAGCTAGCCAAGCACATCTTACGGTCTCAAAGGGCAGATTTGTCATGGCAAGTGAGAGAAAAGGGCATATAATAATATTGAGGCACCAAGTCACGATACTTTTTTTCCTCATTTAAGGTGCTTCTGTGAAAAATGAAGCTGCCGTCAAGTATCCAAGATGGTTGGTCCTTTCTTGCCTTGCTTTAGTTTCTTTGGAATTTTTGGCCCCATGCTTCCGGTCTGGTTTACTGGCCCTTTCTTAACTAAAGTCGACATATCTAATCACCGTGCTCATCTACATAATCTCCCGTACCTCCACTTCGTGTCTCTTCCTACAGGTGAATTGTCTCTAAATCACTCAGGTCACAGTGACACTATGCTACTACTAGTCGTGAGTAGCAGTATTATCATTATCACTGCTATCCGAACTGCTACTGCTGAATCTCTATTTTCCTTTCCTGCTGCTTCAAGTTGGTACGGTGATTAGCAGTGCTACACCTACATACAATCATTATCCGATGACTGTATTTCGTTGTCTTGTTCTCTGTTAGTTTAACGTCCTACTACCACACCACCACACGCTGACCACTCTATCTCGTTGATAATCCATCTCCACAGCCCGTCATATATGTACATATTGCCTAACTGGTAGAAGCAGTAGGTGTCTACTATGATATATGTATGCCTAGGGATGAAAAGCAAGCTTTTTACTTGCACCGCTACTAACCTACGCCGCTTTTTTTTGATCCTCACGAGGGTGCTGCCCTCTGATCTCACTTCCTCCTCTTGTTGATACCCCTATATCTCCGCGTCCCTCAAGGCAACTCCTGTACTGTACCATTTTCCACTGTATCACTCTTCTTTTCTTTTTCTTTTCTAAATAAGACAGATGAATAGTTGTAGTATAACATGTGTTTGCTATGATCTACCAATATATGCATTATATGCATCACCTATTTAAGAAGCAAAACAAGCCCTATCTCTTAGTTTCATTCCTGTTTATGGAAAAAGTTGCTGCACCTCCTTAAGCTAGACAAAGATGCAACTCGTCGGATTTAAAACATACAAACCCATGATATATGCATATAGCGCTTGACTAGCCCTTATTTTTTACTTCCTTCGATCAATCACATCTAATATTCGAAATTTATAGGGCCTTGTGACTAGAACATTGGGTAATCGAGGTAGACTTAAGAAGGCGAGTGGCTTGTTATTTTGAGAATAGAAGAGAAATAAATATCAGATACATAGAAACACAAGGTAGAAAGCTAAACAAGAGCTCAAAAAAAAAAGCTACTCCTCCAGATGATACTCCGTCGCCAGTATTATCCTAAACCCCCCCCCCCCCAGCCAATCCTGACCTGTCCAATACTTAAGTATGTACTAGGAGATTTGCTTATAAACCAAGCGTAATATCAATATCAAAGAAAAACCAAAGACGAACACATACCCTGCCGCCACCTCCAAAAATAAATTAAGAAATAGAACTCCGTTTTAGGTCCGGTACAAATAAACAAGAAAATGGTATAAAGAGCGTGTATGTGTCTAGTGATAAAATCTGCCTGGTAAACACCAACCAACATATTTAATGTGATTCGGGAAAAAAACGCCAGAAAACAACTTGGACATGAAAAAATAACTTCGAAAAAAAAAGGTGTAAAAATGTGAACAAGAGAGAAAAGAACTAGAGGGAACTCTATGTGTGAACCATAGCCGATTCATGTAACTCGTGACAATATGATATAGTCAGTGTAAGAAGGCACAGAGCTATGAATGCTAAAGTGCCTCGCCAAAATATTGTAAGCCTTAGTTTGATGACCAAGGCAAGGGGGGCCAGCCCCGTAGGCAAAGTCTTACCCTTTTCTTGAGCAGCGTATTTATGAGAAAGATTATCATTTGCATTAGGGCGGGCTCTATGAGGCATGAGAACTGAAAAGCTGAATCGGATTGCTCTACAAATTGTCAAGTAAGAACAAGATATGGGATCGATGTTCAGTATAGCGAGCACGTTCAAAACCTCAGATTTAGTGTCCATTGAGCACAATTATGCCCTAGGATGACAATGCCAGCCTCTGTGGGGTAAAAGCTCCTGTGTTGTGCTATTTTTGGGCGACATGGTGATGTGACGGCGTATTGGGGGCGATACAAAGAAATTCGGAATCTGTCGTCTTCAGGTTGTTCAAATAGAGAGAAAAGAAGCCTGCTGAAGCCTGTGACTTCAGAATAAAGCAAAGTGATACAGCAATAGAGATAGGTATAAAACTCAATAATAGTCGAAAAGGTCCACAGTGAAGTGGAAAGAAAAGAAAAAAAGCAATAGCAATAGTAGTAGTAAAGAGAAAGTAGTAGCAGTCATGACAGTCATAGCGTTTGGTTCTGCATTGCATGGGCCGGCCACGATAGATGGAATAGAAGGAAAAGAAAAGTAGGTATAGTATGAGATGGAGGACATTGCATAGCCAACTTATTCAGCCTTCCTCCGCTTGCCCTTGGGCGCGGGCTTCATACGTGGAGTATATGTTACAGTTCTAGTAACAACTTCACGAATGTGTCTGACGCTGGTCCGCGAGGGCTGCTTGCGAATATCACCAGCAGTTGGTCGGGCCTTGAGAGCAGCATCCCAGTCAAACTTTGTAGAGTGAGAGCGGGCACTGAATGGAGAGCGAGCGCTGATGGGAGAGTCACCTGGGAAAGGCGAAAGTCCAGGAGCAGGAGATGGTGGTACCTTGAGGCTAGGGAACGAGGCACCATGGGCCGGGGCAGACATTGGAACGCGGGTGAATGGGCTCGGGGGCACCGGAGGGGCGGTCAAAGGAGTCACCCGGCCAAACTCTTGTTTGACGATAGCCGATTCACCAGCAGCAGCGGCGATAGCAGCCGAAGCAACAGCAGAACATGAGCAATCGGAATGGCTGCTACCGGTAGAAGGGGTGGTATTTCCAGAGAGAGAAGGGCGAGTAGTCATGGGAGAGTTGAGAGACCACATACGGAGATATTCGACGTAAGCTGAAGGTGGGTTAATGGGAGTCTTAGAAGCGTCGACAGCAGAGAAGGGCTTAGAAGACGCAGGAGAAGGGCCCGAGATTGATATAGGGAAGTTGCTGTTAACAGGAGTTGACAGCTGGGGCAGTTTGGGTTTGCATGTAGTGGCAGCCATTGTGATGATGATTATGTTGAAGAGCAACAGCAACAGCAGCAACAACAGGGGTGAAAGTAGAAGGTACGAGGATGACTATTTGTATGTTTAGAATCTGACTAACACAAAGTCGCCTTAAGACGAAAAAGGGTGAGAGAGAAAAAGGGTGAGAGAAGAGAAGAGGAACCGATGAAGATGAGAAAGAGGGAAGACACCGGTGCTTAAGAGGTTCTTGGAAGTCCAGTGTGAGGATGGCAGTCTAGCGAAGATGAAGTAGTACCAGGTAAGCGGGAAGGCAGCCCAAAGATGAGAGTGGGGAGTAGGAGAAGAAGGAAGAGAAGAACGAAAGAATGCTCGGCGACGATGGACAAACTAGGGCAGGCCGGCGTAAGAATGATATAGTAGTAGCAGTTTTGCGGGCAGTGTCAAAGGCAGTGGATGGGAAGTTGTGGATGTGACAGCCCAGTGGAAGCCAACAAGCTACAAGCGCGTATGGGCCAAAGTAAGGATGCAAAGTGCAGATGCAGGGTAGACAGAGTGTGAAGCAGGGCGTGGGTTGGCTAGTCGGGACGAGCGCCGGTTTTCTGTGGCTTCAACTATCCAGTTTGAGCACAGGTGGTAAAGTAGCGGCAGAGGCAAGAATTCTCGACTTCACTAGTGGCTAGCCAGCTATTGAACGAAGCACACGCCGCCAGGCTCTTTTAGCGGCAGCGTAGTGCTGGGCAATTCAATTGGATTGCGATTCTAGACTTAGGGGGGTGCTGGCGGTAAGGTAGGAGGTTCGTTGACAAGGGAGGGAGGGGCGTGTAGTGTGCGTACCTCAGCACTAGGCAATACTATGTATGTTGCTGTTCTGTTGATCTGTAATGACTACAAATTTCTCGATGATTTCCTGAGCGGGTTATGTTTCCGTACAGCGTAGGAGCACTTGACCACGGAGTGGTGGACAGGGTATGGCAGGGCTTGGGCGGCTGTCCGTTTAGACAGAAACTAGCAATGGGCTATTGCGAGGAAGACAAGTTTGCTTGTCTGCCACACACTGTGATTCCGATACAATGGACGCAACTAAGGATAGCCGGACTCAGTCAAGGGGGGGGGGGGGTTATCGTGATTCTCGGATCGCCGAGTTCGTATACAGCCAGGGGTGTTCTGATGGAGGTTTACAGGAACGAGACGAAGATAAGCGTCAAATACCAAAGAAACATCGCTGAGTGTTTCTAGAAAGAAGAGATTGTTGGTAGCGGCGGTTGGAGAGTTGGTTTAGCTACGAGAAGAATGAAGATGGATAGAATGAAGTGACGATGCCCGGGAGATGAAAGGCCCCCCTGGGGCTTAAGAATCAGTTCCAGAGAGATAGAAGCCGCTAGAAAGACTTTAGGCAGCAGTCCCAGCAATACAAGTTCAGAGCACCGTACTAAAAATTTACAGCAGCTCAACAAAATGTGCCTGCCACTATCATCTTGGCCTTCTATCTCGCTGTCTGTTTTTATTTTCTACAGTTCCTTCCTTTTTTTACTGCAGGGGTGCGTCTGTAGAAACGACATTTACACCTTGCAAGTCTCATCAGCCAATGACAAGCCGTTAACAACCGCCAATTGCCCCACTTACTGCAGCAGACCCACGATCTACGGTCTTTGATTGGCCGTCACTGCTCAAAATGGGGCGTGTAGTTTATTGACTTTAGGCGCCAAAAGCATCAACTTGAACAACGTTGCCAGTCTTATTTGCCCGGTATCTTGCGTCAGCA
This sequence comes from Endoconidiophora polonica, assembly GCA_001856765.1. Taxonomy (NCBI): domain Eukaryota; kingdom Fungi; phylum Ascomycota; class Sordariomycetes; order Microascales; family Ceratocystidaceae; genus Endoconidiophora; species Endoconidiophora polonica. The sequence continues at coordinate 26,416 of LXKZ01000245.1, read as the reverse complement.
TCCATCTCACCAAGCCAAAGACCTTCTCTGTAAACTGTAAACTTCTGTTTACTAGTGAGCGCCATGGCAGTTTTGCGACGGTGGATGCTTCCTGCTGCTTCTTAGACACTAGGAGCTGGTCTCTTACTCATCGCCCGCCTAACCATTGATGAACCGCCTCGATCGATGCCGCCCACAAGCAGCACAACCGAAGAAATCAGCAGCACCCAGCCAGTCAGCCCATGCCAGATGGAAACTGGGCTTTCCCAGCTAATACCTTACCCCGACGGGCCGTTACATGGGAAGCAAAGGCCACTCAAGGCCCCCGATCCTTAGCCCAATCAGAGCAGATTTTCCGCTCACAAAGCCCGCGGCTCATTGAAACTGGATGGCTGCCATTATGCTTCGTCTATGGGATGCTAAGAAGTTGCACGAATAGACGAGCAATATTGGCCGGTTGGCGGCCACTAGAAAAGGCCAGAAGCTCGTCCTTTCCGTCTCTTGCGTTCTTTTCTTTTCTTTTATGTACAGCTGAGCAGTAGGCATTGGGAAGATGCCGTGGCTCTGTTGCTGGCGGTTGTAAGAAAAGCCGGCATATATGTGATTCCGGCCTTCTATTGGCCTGTTGTTATGCTGCTGTGCGGACGAATAGAGTCAGACGACACGGTTGTGACGAATATCAGAGGTGGTGACTTGGAGATTGCTATCTCTAGCGAACACATTACAGTCATGCTTACGGTATTATGTACCGTGTTAGCGACTATAACTGCTCGCAATTATCCATTGACCTCGATCTGAGGTGACCTATGATATCATTGTTCTCTTAGTTACGGGCAATACTACCATAGACTGAGCCATTACAGCCAATGGCTCGCAAGTCTACTCGATATAACCATATCTGAAGCCAGCGTCAACATCTGCATCTGCGCAGTATTCATCACGGCCTGTCAAAGACTCAAATATACAGACAGAGTATCATGACATCCGTTTGCAACTAATCCCGCAGGGCTTACGCGCGGCTATCAAGTTGTTAGCTTTCAAGGATCTCTATGCGTCTTCCCATCGTTGAGTGTTTCAACTTCGTCGCGTAGTCTGGCATTTATACTATATATCCCTCATCTTGTCGCGCAAGCGTCCGTAGTGGCTTCGCTTGGTCTCCGTCCGCGTCTATCTAACCCAGCAGTCCTGGTGCAGGCGCCATGCTTGCTGCTTCGAAGAAATAGAGCTCTAATCTCTCTCAAGACGCTCTCTGTCAAAGCCATGGCTGGACAACGTATCTTTACATAGCCATATTACTCGACGAATACAATACTTTCTAATTCGGATCTTGAATCGTGCAAAGGCAGAATGATAAGCAACCCATCATCATCAACTCAAATACGATGCAGTAGTGTCACTAGCATCGTATGGTAGCGGCCTGGGTGCGCTCTCCGCATAATCAAGCGCCGACATACTCGAAATAGCTTTCTTAGTTGCTAGAATTATGAACAGTTCTTTGGTACACTTGAAGGTGAGCGGGCGCCTTCGTTCATGTGTATATAATAACTTCAGAAACCGCGCGTCAATGTACTTTGCTCTCGCATACTCGCCAGGCCTCTCGTCCAGGTCACTCTAGTATTTACGACGACCAGGATAGCTTAGTTACCCGAAAACTCAAGAGCTTTGATAGCTACTTGTACCACTTGAACAATCTTTATGTCCATAGCTATAATACAGACGCGTCTTGATGCTCCAGTCGCTTAGTGAGCCATCAACATCCGATGCTACTAATAATCTCAATTCCTTTTAGGCCTCTCAACTACTAACGCCTGATATGTAGTAAAACTTTGCTTTCTACATAGTGAACCATTCTAGTGGCTAGTTCCACTCTCACGCCAATACATTTCCTCTGGATCCAGAACTGATGATACCTTCCTTACTATTCCCTCCAGTCATATATTCAACCTACAGAATGTGTTTCGCCATTCTTTATGTCATCGCCTCCGGTAACCGCCACAAGTCGGCGTCTGAAAAAAAAGAAACATATGATAATCAAACACCAAGAAACTGTTCATTTTCCTTCCTATTTACCACGTGCCTATTCATTTTAGTCTCTATTCTAAATACACAATACACCTCTATACAGACGGGTAGCAGTGAAAAGAAAGAATAGGGGGGGGGAAATACGCTTACGCAGCGCCATGCGTCTAGAGCTACGCTCGCTTAAGATATCAACACTAGATAGATAAGCCGTCACTGTTGATACCAATAAGTAGCAGATGTGCCTCTCTTCAACAGAATGAATGTAATTGTGCCAATCGTTCATGTTATACGAGGGCTTGCAAACAGCACTGACCTTTTTCCCTTCCCCTGCCTATATACAGAACTCCATAAAAGTGATGATGTCTTCGTTACTTAATATTTTGACATCAGGCTCGAGCGCGATATATCCTATTGCCCGCCTCGCAGCAACGTCGCTCTCGGCTGAGGGCCAAGCTGACCTGCTGCATCACACATGTACCTTCGAGGTCACACTCTTTGTCCTGCGTGTTCATCCGCTTCTGTCGAGTCTGCTGCTCGGCCGTCTGTGGGTTTCACTTCACCGACTGTTGGAGATGCGTGAGCCCAAGGCTTCACTGAGCCGTTGGCTCTGTTAATCTCTTTCTGCTTTAATTTAACCGGTCGGCCATCATGGCATCCTGGGTTTTAGTTTGTATATTTATGTTTACCTTATATATAATGTTTGTTTTTGGCTCCGATGTTAGTCTCCAAGAAGCGGCTTAGCGGAGGCAGAGGTGGAGCGCTCAAGTAATCACCTTTGTCTTTCTGTATCTCTCTCTCTCTCTCTAGTCTTTGTTTTCTTTTTTCGTACCGCATCGGCTCACCAGAGGCGAGCTACTCCTTTTTCCAGCTGCAGTCTATATGTGGTGTGTCTATGAATTTGTATGTATGTGTAGCAAGTTACTGCCTGGGTACAACCCATCACGCAATACAGCTGGCATTAGGTCGATGCTGGCGGCCACCGATACAGGCCAAGTCCATTATGTATGGAAACGGAGGTCGGTTTGTTGGTGACACTGTGGAATCTTCCAGGTTTACTAGTAATTACAAGGTGTTGGGGACGGGCATATCGTAAATTTCAAAGGGTGCTTATTGAACGGTGTAGTCATAACCTTTAGTCATATGTTCCGATCCAACATTCGTTTCTAAAGATGGTTACATACTTCAAGGATATAACATCACTAGTTATATTTCGCTCATATATTGTGCTTCTATGCTGTCGTTAGTAATCGCATGTGTCCCCGCATCTTCCAGACGGGCTCATGGCGAAGCCATCAGTGAACTAACCACTCTGATTATCCTGTGATGTATGCCTTAGTTCTGTGAGCCCAACATATTGATGACGTCCTAAGGAGGAACTCTACTAGGCTTCAGAGCGTATGTCTTTTATTTTCATCTGTCTAGAGTAAGGAGTATATTCGGTGTGTTTTTGCTGTTTAGCCATCTTCAACAGGGAAAAAGAAGGACGCCATAGCCTTCATTGCTTCTATGCTTCACAGGTATACTCCTCTAATATATTGCCTTGGCCATATTATCACAAACCCTCGCTCTCTCTGCATCCTCTTTTGACCACCTTCTTAGCCTTCATCTCTATCAGAATCAAAACTCTCGGTACAGCACTAACCAAATCATAGCACACTATCATAGTATCACTTAACGATTTTTCGGGTCAATATATCATACGTGGTATGTAAATTACAATCTCAACAATTCAGATCTAGTTATTTTTAGTACACCTATCACGATAGTCTGTCTCTGTTGGATTCTTGCGCTCTATAAAGCTGTCAACAATACCAATTTTTGTGTATTGCATATTTCATTATCAAACCCTCGATGTATCCTTTACTCAGTTTCCACTCTCGTACCATATCAAATAGCTATCATTCTCAATACGTTTGGTTTCTACAAAGACTATATAGCATCCGTTTCGATCAACTGTGTATAGGTTGTGACGCTGGCCTTTGTTATAGCCTTCATTTATGCAGCGTCATCCTTCATATTGAAACAACATATGTATATCATGACATATACGTATATATCATCCTTAAGCAGTCTACCTATAGTACTTTCATCGATATCGGGTTGTTTCATTGATAACTACCGGAGAAAGAGATAGCTTAACATACCTACAGCGTAGTTTATACGCGATAGATATGCATCTCATACGCTACCCGCCAATGTTGTATAAATATATATATATATATATCGGCAAGCTACACAAACTACTGTTTCGACAATAAAAAGATATACAAAAGAGAGAAGAAGAATATAAGAAGAGGCAGAGGCGGAGAGCCACATATTCACTCTTTGGTGGAGGATGGGAGACTCTGATACAGATGCCCAACACATCCATACGGACATGCATCCCATACATTCATAAGCAAGATGATCTGAGCCTATGTTGGTCTTCGGGATCCAGCCAAAGTTCATTTCTCGCCTCTCCCTTCCGTTTTCCTTCCATTCTCTCGACTCAACTCGGACTTTCTCTCTCTCTCTCTCTTATTTGGTGAGATATTGTATCTTTTCTATACATCCAGTCATCTTGGCTATGCCATCCTCCAACAACCGAGCCACTCAGAGACATTATAATGACCAAATCTTGACACGTGTTGTCCAATCACTCTCACTTCTGTTTCTTCCGCCTCCTAGGATGGCTGGCTGACAGAAGTGAAAATATCAAACAGTGCCGAGTGTCATGTGACTATCAAGATTGTAATGTAGGTTTATGAACTTGTAACGTTTGTTGTATTGCCAGTTGACAAGTCATATGGTAATCACCCATCGAGTAAGAAGAAATATTCAAGCTAGCCACCTCTTGTACACTATGATTATGTAGGACAGCCTCATTTTTATACGAAAATCAATGACAACAAAACAAAATAAGGATGTTGGTCAAGATGGGAAATCTTCCAAGCGATCTCGCATAGCCAAGCTTCTTCTTTGTGGCTACCAGCATATCTTTAGTGACATCATATGGGAATGTACGTACATTATAATATCCGAAAAGCCACCTCCCAGCTACCTAGTAGGATACGCTGGTCCAGTCGACCTAACATGTTTTTGTCAAGATATCATAGGATCTGGGTTACTAGCTATACAAGTGCCATTATATGTATGTATATTACGTAGCAGCAGTCTAGGTATAGAGGATTCAATATGACGGATACACGCCCTATATATATTGCTTCCAGATGATGCCCTCATCTTGCAAGAGTGTTTTGCAATTCCAACCACAGTGAGTACCAGTATCAGCATCGCGTGTCACAGCATATCATCGACACATCCCAGTTCTAGTCTCATGACAGATCTCCGTTTACAGTCATATGTTAGTCACTGAGAGCGGATTATAAACTGGCTTCGTGTCATCCCTATAACAGTTCCTTCTAAGCTTTATCAGAGTATGACCATCACATACAGCGGGCCTGTATTTGCGTAAGTGTACATGGTCTGCTGACATCTCAGCTCTCGGCAAACTGTGTATATTTCAAGATGATAAACGGGAACAGCTATGCTGCCACGTACGGTATTGAGCTACTATTCAATAGTCCAGGTTTAATGGGCTATATTTGCATTAGTGTTCCTCTGCCATATTCGTAGGCATGAAGACATTATCGAGCAAATTGAGCGTGTTGCATAAAAGACAAAGCTCATATCAGCTCAGAGAAGCTTGGTCGGTCATCAAGTTGATTTATTTAACAGGCATATCGGTATATCCGCATATATGCCGATAGTCAGAGTTTGCTCCACAATATATTGAAATCATTAACCTTTTGCATAGCAGTCATAGGTCATAATTAAGCTTCTTTATATGCTCAAGATTGTAAGAGAGAGTGATAGCACATATATATTTTCGATATTCATTTCAACGTACTTATCCAGACAATTTAGATGGTTTGAATCAAGTAACCAGAATCTCATCACAGCATTTATTATACCAACCACTCCATACAAATGATACAAATGATGATAGTGTAGCGCCAACCGATCGCTCTCATATCGTGAGATTGCAGCTTCGCGGGAACGGATCAATCAATTTTAGCATTTATTTCTACATTTGGACGAAACATGGCAAACCAGCCAATCGTCGATTTGCTGCTCTGGTGTTAGTTATTCAAAGCGTTTTTAAACCAACATGGGGGGGGGGGGTTAACTAATCTAGTCGGTCGTCGATCTTCCCGTCAACGCACAAACACACACTCCAAGTCAAGCACCATGCTTTTAGTCGAATATCCTTGTTCAAGCCAGACTGCAAGAGCAAATCAGAAGTAATTGTAATTGTATATATTCAACGTCTACCAAATCAGAAGTGAGGACTATATATGTTCCATATATTGTTCAGTAGATCGATCGCACGCATGGGTGGTCTTGTGTACACTGATGGCTTTCTAGAAAGATACGAAAGGGAAGGATTCCAGGCCCGATTTCTAGTGCCCTTCCACGTATCGAGTGTGCAGAGGTTAAGGTGACTAAAGTTGTAATCACTATATACACGAGAACCCAACGTCGTCTAAATCGAGAAGTGTATTCTGATAGCATGAAATTCCAGCCCATTCCATGATATTCCGATGTGATTGCTTCGACAACGATACGGTCTAGGTGATTATTTGTCGGGAATTCTTCACATCAATCTTTCTTCACTGCGACTGTGATGAGTCCACCTCTCAATCTCGCCTTTGTTTTCTTCCCAGCGACTAAATCGTGATGGTTGGATCTCTCAAATTAAACCTGCTGTCGGACATTCGACCTCATTTACTTGCATTCAGGCGTAATGAACCTTTGGCTGCTACAACTATACATAGTAGCCTATTTCTTTGCGTAGCTTTTTAAAAAAAAAATTCATTGGCATGAAAATTGACCTTCCGATCGGTAAAAATAAACAGAGTAGAAACCCAAAATACAATGAATACCAAAGTAGAATCCTGTCCCATTTCTCATTTGGTGACGTTTTCGAGCCAATCAGCTGGCTAGACGTGCCTTTGAAACGCCCGGCCTCCAAACAAGGTTTAGCGTGATTGAGCTTCGACTTATGATCAACCAATCAGGCCACGTTACCTGCGAGTTCTTCCGACGGAAGGCGGGGTTGGTTTTAAACCCTGGCCGTATCGAAACCCTACTGCTTGTTATTTCTATTTAATCATATGTAACTTTTATTATTATTATCATTTTTATTTTTACACTTTCTCGATTATTCAAATATCGACATCATTTATAACGAGTACATGAAAAACTTGAAAGAAAAAAAAAGTCGTAATCATAGTGGGGCTCCTATCAATGACAGGATGTAACAGCGCATTTATAATTGAACCTTATACAAGATCCGGACTATATTCGCCTTGTCTAGTAACCATTCTAGGCCTGAAACGTTGTCTGATAAAGCAAGCAGCGTCGGATTTTGGGCGCAGATGCAGTTCATGATAGGCTCCATTGCATGCGTTTTGCGGCTAGACAGCCGTTTATATCGCGACATTGGCAGGATAGAGGAGGAATGGGAGCCCGATATTAACGGCTAACAGTATCACTCATGATAATACCGTCGGGCTAACAAGAGGAGAGAAGAAAAAAAGGGTTGCGACTACGTACTACCATGTTGTAATAACAGTGCAGTCAACAAGCTAGAGAGGGGTAGACAGCTAGCAGTATGCAGCTTATGCAGCCTGAGATCTCCAAAAAAACTACGATAATAGGTTCAAGTGCTAGACTGATGAAGTACCGGACAGTTTCGTTTCCACAAGTTCTTGCATGCATCGTTCTGTGGATATACAAGATATCCTATATGCACAAATCTAAACCAAGTAACATACATAAGCGATGCTTGGTAGTAACATGTAGTATTGTATCGTGGGTTCTATGAGGGTTGATCCTAGTAGTCACTATGCATGGCGTACTAGCGAATTCCGTATCTTGTTTTGTTCTTCATAGGCAAGACATGCGAAATACATACAATACAAGAAATTTAAAGAAGCAACATATTAGATCTGCCACTCCGTCTTGAGCGTGCGTGGGAGCCCGCCCAGCGCACCTGCATATGCTACATGGGAAGCGAAGCAGAAAGGCAGACAGGAAAGGGCCCTCTTCCTCTTATTCCTCTTTTTTCCTCCCCTGCTCATATTATTCCCTGTCAACCTCTTATAACGAGAGCGGTAGAAGAAAAGGTACGACTCTGAAGGACAAGGGAGTTCCCTGATCCAAAAGTTTCTGGACTTGAATTTTAGTGGACTGCATTTAACCTTTGACTCGGTCTTTATTTATTTTTCTCCATAGCGTTGTCTTGAATCATGTTCGGCACATAATGTGTTGTTTTTTTAATCATTAATCTTATTGAGTTTCTAGAACTATGAAGATACTACATAATGTGTTTGTATGGCCTCTGTTTCTCTAGTTGCTTATTTTTAAGAGTCTGGCCAGCTCTGGCATATCGTACTTCCGGTTCCAATCCAAAACGCCATTCACCGACTTTTGTAATCGTCCCGCGTTTTGCGAAGAATTAATTTCTTTTTCCATATAGATGTGGCTGGTTACAAAACATGCTGAAGTCATGCGCATACGGTATATCGGGCGGGCTTGCATCGGCGCTAACAGGTTGAAATGCCAGTATCCTGATAGTAGTCATGTTCGTGATGTATACTAACATCTGAGAGTGTCTTTTAATTAGAACAACAATATATTTGCTTTGATGGATCGATTTGTCTTTGACATTGATCTGAGCTGGGATTATAGCTTCATGACAGCTCTACAAATGAAAGAAAAAAAAATCAAATCAGAGATTATGTAGAAGTGCCAAAACAACAAGACAAAAGAGCATGGGTCCAACTTGGCGCTATGCTCTTCTTGCCTATAGAGGTTGTTCCTATCGCCATTTTGCCGTGAGCCATGTCGTCATAGATGTCGCCAACATAACAAAGCAAGCGGCATTAACGAGCAGGCTCTATATAACGGAATAATTTGTCCTTGTAGGCGTTGACAAGCAAGAGATGAAAGAAGGATGAGGAAGAAAACATGAACAGTAAGAAAGAAACGAGCGAAACAAAAGCAAAGGAACTATCTGTTTATGCGTCAATAGCGCGCGCCAACCCTTTTTAGCTGGGTTATGAGAATTTTCGGACATACCTTTTCTTCTTCAAGTGTATATGTGCCGAAGATGATGTGTACTGGTTGTCTTCTGTCCATGTCCAGAGACAACTGCTAACAGAATAAGGAGATACATACTTTTGCCACATACGATAATAGCACGAAATATAGGCTTTTTACCTGCAGTGTATGACTCCATTTTCTCGCGATTAAGAGGATAAAACACAGTCCCTATTTCCAACTAGTAGGTATTTATTTGATAGACGTGACGTCATATATGCACTCAGTTGTTGGTTCATGATACGTTGCTGCTTTTTGCTGCTTATTGACATAATTTCTTTTTTTTTTGCCTGGCCCATCGCCCCTACAACTATTGATATCAAGGTAGTCGGTAGTCATCCGTGAATATAGAGTATCACTTCTCATAAAGAGAGATAGACATAAGGAGATTGAGAAAGAGAGAGAGGGAGAGAGAGAGAGGGAGAGAGAGAGAGTGAGAGAGAGAGAGGGTTGCATGAGCTGGGTTCACAGACTGGACTCGAATCAAAGAGGGCGACAGGAAGGAGTCTTGCACAACAGTAGCAGCAGAGAAAAGAAAGTTGCTGGAAGGCTGGCTGGCTGGCCAGCACGACTTTAAATGGATATACTTACCAGATCATTATGGCCACCGATTGGCTAAAATTAGAACGGCCTGCTGTGGAAATCGGATACAGTATATAGTACTTTACAGATAGACAAACGCCTCCCATGGCCAGCCATCACCATGTGAGCTGGCGGCCATAGCCTCTTTTTAAGAGCGGGATGGGGGGAGGGGGGGGGGCCGTTGTCGTAAATGTACTTGGACAGACACAAAATAGAAGATCCAGACTTTTACAACCTGCTTGGGGCGTATCTAATTCTAAGAAGAAAGTCTTTTCCCTCGGGGAGGTTCTAGTCAGACTTGCAGGAGACTTGGCCCTGGCTAATTGAATCGTGCTACCGTTAACTTATTAGTGTAATGAGAAAGCTTTGCCTTAAATCGCCTGAATGCAACACGATTTAAGCAGAAATGCCGGATTCTGACAGCAACCTGAAGTTAGTTCAGTCAGATTCCGATGGCTACAGCCTAGAACAAAAACACACAGTTTTTAATCAGACTAAGATGGAAGAACAAGACTGAAAGCTAGGCGTTTGGACCAGGGGAATCCGACAGGCTATGACGTATATGAGTCGATGGGCTACAACCCATTTTTGTTGCAGCGCCAACCTAGGCTTGAATTACAAGGTGATGAATTGCATGCAGAACACCTAGAAAGTACATGCATATTACCGACTAGCTGCTCTGTCGTAGCCTAAGCATTTGACCAAGACCCGTGAAAGGTATATAAACAGATATAATCTATTGCTGTACACAATCATAGCAGGCGGTTTGCCTCGGCATGTCCATGAAGATAGAAAAAAATCATCTGACTGCAGATTGTGCTGCAGACGTTCACGATGCCGGGTTTGAGGGCCTATGAGGACATGTTTGCGGACTCTACACTAGAGTATTGGCCGCCAAGATGCGATGGGAAGGTTCAACTTTGGCCAGAAGAACTCCGGCAAACCTTGGAGGCGGATTGCTAGAACTGCATTGGGAACAGCCCGGCACTGTGCGGAGCGGACATCGTACGTTACCCATAAGCTGAGAAGCTAATGCTACTTACAGTGTTTTTAGCACGGCCCAATACTGAGTACTCCTGCTGACAGCTGCCGTGGCTCGAAGTTGACGGTCACGAGTGTCAAGCCATATAGTCAGGCCCTCCCCCCCGCTCCAGCCCTCAAATCATCTTGTCGCATTCTCGTCCTCCATCTTTTACGGTCTTCTTCCCTCCGCAACCAATCAATCTCTCCCATTCGCAAGGGGACCAACCGATAAAAAGCAGAACCAAAATAGCGATTATCGCCAGCGAATCAAACACACCGGTACGTTCATGCCACCACTTTTTTATACTTATCTTTATCGTTATCCTTCCCGTTTTCTGTTTGTTTATCGCGACGCTTCGTTGCCCTATCACAGAACGATATGCCCTGGCAATTACAAAGAGCCTTAGGAAACGAGCAGATTGCAAAGACCCTGTTACTACTATCTATCGTGATCATCATCACCGTGGCCATCATCAGTTGTTGTCTACTAAGTAGTAGCAGCCTTACAGTTGAATGCATCTGCTCTTTAAAAGTTGGGGTAGCAAGCCAAACACAATACAATGCTGATTGTTTCTGCAATGAACGAGTGCAGCGCAGTCTTAGTTTGGTTGGCGGCATGCGGCAGAGCGACTGTGCCAGAGCTGAGTTGGTTTGAAAATTTTTCGCAGCTCAGTTGCCTTTTCTTTTCTCTGACTGAGTATCTGCGAGGCCGAAGTGTGCACAAAAAAAAAACACTCTAGAGCCTGCTTTTGCGCCGACAAAAATAAAGAAAATGCCTGCGCGTTGATTAAAATCAGGATGTAAGCGCGTTTACTCTCTGGCCATTATCTCCCTGCCTTAACCCAAAACGGCTCTGCTGCTACGCGAACTAGGGCAGGCTGCACTCAGTAGTTGCTCTGTCTTTGTTTCTCGGCGCTAGTTCGCTGCCAGTAGGTATTGTAGGCGCTGTAGCATACTTTCCATAGCTGGTGGGCCCTGAACGGCCCTCTCAATACTGGCAAACAGATATCTGAACGACGCGTCTTCCAGCGAAATATCGTCGCTGACGTTGTATATCGGCTTGTTCTTTCAGGGTTTCCTTTGCCCTACTTGCTGTCTTCTTTCCCCCCCCCCCAGCTCCTAGCGGCCTGCTAATCTATCTGCAATTGGCACACATCCACCAAATTTCCTATCACCAACTTTGATTCGACGATCTCGGTCGTTTGCTAAGTAGCGTTCGCGCCCTACAAGCACTATCTATATCTATACACACGCCTACGTAACATTCAAACGCACACGTTGTTTCTAGCCTGTCAGTATATTCGGAATCTCCAGTTCATCGCACCGTGCTCGCCCCTCATTACCTGCAATAGTAGCAGACGCAGAATTGATAGCGGCAACAGCAGAAGCCCACATACTGCTGATCGCCCTTTGCAAGGGCCGCCCGCATGAGCTCTAGAAACGACTGGGCCAACAGCCGCTGGCATACTTGTATGCTGCAGATATGCATCTGTGGGCAATCACTGCTATGATAATGCATAAACACGCATGCATAATCTCTTGGTGCTGTTGTCATTGTCATCGTCAAAATCGAACGCTGGCTTCAAGTGTCTGCTATGCTTGTTCTGATTGACTCCATTATCTATCTGTCTTGCTGCCTATGGCTTACTGTCCATCGATATGCCATCAATTTACCTACTACATACATTCCTACCTTCCTACCTGCATTATGCCGCTTCTACTACGATCTATTCGACCGTCGATATCTTGCAAAATGCATCCTACAGCGTGGGCAAAACCATCGCCGCCCAACCAGCGGCCACCATTGGCTCTTGGGGCTGGATTGGGGGCGGGTTTGTCGTTTGGAGGGGAGGAGTCTCAGAGACACTTGGGTCGTTCTGACGCTTTTGACTGGCGGCCTGCCTGGGTTTTCCTCGTCTTTCCTTGTTTCGTCTCGTCTGGTATTGTTTGATAAATCAAGATTCTCTTATATCTCGCCGTCTGTCCTGCACGCTATGATTTGACCTGCAGCTTCCTCGGTGGATTCTCAGTTGCCTCTGGAGCTGCCAGGGGCACTTATCTCTGCTCTACCTGTGGAAGTATGCAGTCTACTAAGGCTATATCAGCCTGCAAAATACAACGTACAAAGAACCAAGAAAAAAGTCAAGGAGACAGACACACTGTGCTTCTTCTTTTAGCTTTGACGACGCACCAAGTACCACGCACGCCACTTTCTGCACGTTGCCCAGAAGGAAGAGAAGGAGGCAGAACTGTGCCAGCATTCGTGCAAGGCCGAAAACATACTTTGCAAGAACTGTAGTAGACTGTTACTACTCTTTGCAACCTTCCATCGCGAATTCAGCAGCTTCGATCTTCTTGTGCGAGACAAGAGAGCCGCTATAATAGGACCCCTCCCCGCTCCCATATATTGTCCGTGTTAGCGCATTGGCTGGTCTTTGTTTTCTTCCCAAATTCTTCGTCTGCCTATTCACTCACATTGTCTTGATGACCCTGCTTCAAGTGTTTCTGACACTCATTTGCCCACTCACCATCATCCGCCTACATTCTATTCGTTCTTTACCTATATACACGCGCACATTTTCTGCGTTGTTGCCATTGCTACCATACACAGCCTGTCACATCTAACTAACAATTTACACCTACTAAAGACTGTCCTGTTTATCCATACCAGAACCCGATCGCAGTGACCATTTTGAATCAATTGTAAGTCGATCTCTGCAAAGTTTTTTTCTTTTCTTTTTTTCTATTGCCGTTCTTCCGATCGCCAGTACGCCTACCTGCCTGCCTGCTTGGTCTAGCACACCACTTGCAACACTGTACATCAATCAAACTTTCCAAAGTCCGGCCAGATACTTTTTTGCAGCCCGTCACATGTACGGGTCTCGCGATATGCAGTCACTTTTGTTGCTGCAAGTGGGCTGCCGCGTATCTGTTTGTGCCTTACCTATAGGTCTCCACGTCTCTTTTCTTTTGGCTTTATTGTTGCAAGCTTGTATCCCAATACCGCTGTCATATGTAGCTCGTATGACTGTCGCCTCTCTTCTCTTTTTACAGTCACCATAATACGTGACGATTCTTAACCCTATCCAGGAGCTTACATGCACACTCTGGTTTCACATAGTCATGAGTGTGTGTCTTTGTGGTGCACCTCTTAGTCACTGTAACTAGGAACCATGGATATGCACACTATATTCTCTGTGCGGAGATTTTCCTCCTTTTAGGACTCTCTCATATCTGGAAGTGAAAACATTTGCACAATCTCTCTCTCTCTCTCACCTGCCTAAGCACGGTATGGGCTGCGAGCCTAGCTATGTGACAGAACCAGCCGTACTTGTACATTACCGATGGCCTCACAAGTACTCCAGCATCATCCACTGTCTTTATGCCTTACACTCACAACTTGAGCTATGCTATGACATGATGGCTGCAGCCAGTCATGCATCTCATTTTGCCAGCGCATCAGTTGGGCGGAGGGGCGTTGTATCAGAACCGTTTCTTGCTTCTTTCGGCTGTCTTCTGAGCCGATAGACAGACTGATTGCATGGCTTTATATCCTCATCATCTTATATATCTCCCAAATGGGATTTATCGCTGGTTTATGTACAGACAGTTCAACAAATTAGCAGCTTGGCAGTGTTAGGTGAAAGGAAAGCGGAAATGTCTGGCTCTGGCTCTCTTCCTCTTCGTCACTACTAGTGTGAGGCCAAGTGTAAAAGCAGGCTACATTGCAATATACATATAGCATGTGATAACGACACACCCTTTCACGACACAAGGAAACGCTCTCTGAGACTCGACTGGAAATGAATTGCAAAGCGAAAGGAACAATTAGACCGTGGGGATTACGATCATCACCATATTGGGACTTTTGACTATGGCCTATTTTCGATTGACATTGCTTTTTGAATACTTGTTCTCTTGATACTTGCTCGAACTTAACTACTGCACATATCAACTAACGTGTCTTTCTTTCTATTAGTTATATAACTTACTACCATCGATTGTTATTATAGTCGAACGAATCACCAACAACCTAAATCTCTAGGTATGTTAAATTCATGATTATCGGTAGCAGCTCAATGAGCTATCTCCCTACCATTGGCCCCCAATACATCTGTTGGCCTAGCGACACATCCACTGCATATCCGCATCGATCATATTCCAATGGCGTACCATTTCTAGCTTCTCACCACTACACCTGACAAGTGATATCTTGCCTGTGAAGCCACGGCTTCTCACGAGGCTGCGTGCACCAAGAGTTTTACAAACATGTAGAACACTGGCAACAGGTTCTAAGAGGCAGATATCTTCTTCACTGTAAGGGCCTTTGTCTCTATGGCCGGGCTGATGCCAGCACATTGCGGCGTGGTGATTTTGAGGCCAACTGATAATCCGCCTCTCTCGAGTTTGGAAGTTTTAAGAGGATAGCCGCAAGAAAATCAGAAGGAAAAAACGCCACGACAAGCGAAGCCGACCAGGAACGGACAGCCCTGCAGTAGTTCTTCTTAGCTACACCATCTTGGTTGCATCGCATGGCCTTCCCATTCTTGGCTTCTTCTTCATATGTGCTATTCTCACTCCCGCTGCACCCAAATCCTCCATCATTTTTCCCTTACTCATGTTCACATCACACAATACTTTGTTTTTTTTCTCAGCCCAGTGATGCTGCTCGGGCACAAGTCGCCTACTCAGCTGCGCATTCTCTCACTTATTGCCGCTTATCATCGTTGCCCAACATCACCAACAGCCAGCAATGTAAAAGTGCCTGAGCCAACCGAACTTGCACCATAACATACATGCATACACCTATATACTTGCCTACCTGCATGCACGCATATTCAAATTCAAGAGATTTGTTCAAGGCGTATCCACTGTATGACTGTTGTCTTTCTGTGTCTTTGGGCGCCTACATTGTTTACCTACATCTTCGATGAGCTCAGCTGCAGACAAAATGATCCATCCAACCCCGAGCTACCGCACTTCACTTCCTTCAAGCCTCAGCGCAGTATTCGGTTGTATTCGAAGTACATTCTGGTATGCGTGCATGATGCGTACCTTTGTTTTTTTTTCTTATAGTCTGTTATATGCCAACGCCCCCGCACCACCCCCTTCTCTCTCTTTGATGTAATACGCAATGTTCGAAACGCCTGATTCGCTGTATCTTGCTCTCGCGACAGGCCTTGTTGGGTTTCCTGGTCCTGGTCCTATGGTGACTTCATACCGCGTCTTGGGTATGGACGATGCTACAAAGTTTTCGAGTCTGTCATAATCTTATCTTCCTTCTTGTCCCATGCTACAGAACTTTCTACTTTTTGCTCCCGCCCCCTCTCCGTCCCTGCCTAGCTCGAGTACTTTTTCAAAGAGAGAAGCACAAGAGATTAGTGTTTCCAAGAAGCTTCCCATCATCTTGACCCAACCTCTCCCTCTTGGTTGACTTGTCTGTGCTATCATCATTCATCGTTTTCGTGATCTACGAGCTTTTTACACGTTGAACTTTTACCTTTTCAGACACACTTTTCTTTTTATGTGTTACTAATAGTATCTCCACGCTAGAACAAGTTATAATTCGATAACTACAGACATTCACAAAAAACTGGCCCACGGTACAGTCCACCATATCTGTTGGATCTTGTTGGCTCATATTTTAGCTCAAATCCAAGTACTGTTTTATCACAAAACGGTTCCGATTGGGTAATTCTGCCTCTTTTCCATTGGGTTGTCAATTTTGACTAAACCGGCCGCACACTTTTTTTCTTCACATACCACATCAACGACATGTACCCCTCATCACAGTATGCTATTCAACAACCAGGCATGCCCTATGGCATGCCTCAGATACAAGCCGCAGCTATGGCTGCCACTGCTGCTGCTTCTGGAACAGCTGGCTTCGAATATCTTGACAATCACATGCAACGAGCCTCTGCGATTGGATCGAACACTAAGGATGCTAAGCGCGATCCTCGCTCGCCTGGACAACGACGCATGAGCCAAGGAAGCAGCCCAACCGTTACCTCTACAGCTGCGGCAGCAGCAGCAGCAGCAGCAGCAGCATCTGCCGCTGCCCCTGGAGTACAAACCGCAGCTGAACCAGCAGCGGCGGCCGAAGAGACACCACTTTATGTCAACGCTAAGCAATTTCACCGGATTCTGAAGCGTCGTGTAGCTAGACAAAAGCTCGAGGAGCAGCTACGATTGACCAATAAGGGTCGCAAGCCATATCTGCACGAGTCCAGACATAACCATGCTATGCGCAGACCTCGTGGTCCAGGTGGCCGGTTTTTGACTGCCGAAGAGGTTGCGGCTATGGAGACGGGTGGAAAAGATGGCGAGATGCTTGGATCTTCGGAACAACTGAGCGCTGTTGTTACGAAGGCTGATTCACTTCAGTTGGATACGGCCGCTATTGCTGGAGTCAAGCGCAAAGCTACCCCCAATGTTGCGTCTGCCTCAAAGAAGACTAAGACTATCGATGAGAGCGACAAGACGAATTAGGTCACTATGAGGCTTGATGTATATCACGCTATATCCGAATCCGACGTATGTGTCTCGAAGGCCTCTCAACCCAGAATAATTGTGAGCTAGCCTTACTTATACCTTCATACTGGTGCCATGAGATGGTTTGAAATCTAGACCTTTAACCCTTACCCCCACCCCCCCAAAAAAAAATTCGAAGAAAAAAAACCACCAAATAGCTGATACCCGCACTACAACTCCGAATCAATATCGCTAGTGAATATCTCGCTCTAAAAGCGTCAAGAACAGTCGATACCGGCCAAGCCAAAGAAACAACGCAGTTGATCAGAGGAGACCAGAGGGGAGAATCAAGTAGTCCGTGAAGCTGGTCTCTCTGGGTCTATCTACTACTTCATCTGGTCTCTTTCCTATAGCCTTTTCTTTCTCTTTCTCTCTTTGCCTTCGTCGATTCTTGGAATGCCTTTACTTTTGGGAAATAATCTCACCGACCCTTTTTCATATTTTCTTTTAACCATCTCTGATTACTTTTTTTTTCTCGCTTTTTGCTCTGTTTTTTTTCTTGCTGTTCTTTTGATCCCCCTTTTGCGATTGCTTCATTTTCTTCCTCTTCTACGTCTACTTTAAGTCTTGTCTGGGAAAAACAGTTTTGACTATATTTTTCTACTTTCGCTAGTCTCGTATTGGCGATATCTCAAGATTAAGGATTGGTGGCTTCGAAATATCGACTCTCATACAAAGCTTCCTCGTAGCTTTTTTTTGGGCATACTACTATTTTCACTGATATCTACTATGAATCATACTGTTTCTTTTTCTACCTTCATTTTTCTATATTTTCTGTTTTGTGTACCTCATCATGGGTTCTTTTCGTTTCGTTTTTGTTCAACCCACTTAGCAAGGCGTCTTGTGGCGGGATATTTCTGCTCTAGGTATGCTCTGTTGTGCAATGCTTGACAGAAACAGGGTGTTACTTTTTCTCACCTGGCTCTCTTTCTTTTATCGTGTTTTTTATTCTCAATCTTCTTCCCCTTTCTTCGAATTCATACAACTTGATACTATTTAATAATGTGAAATAAATAGTATCGTTCCCCTTTTCTTCTACATGTTCCTTCTCTCCACGCCTTGGCTCAATCCCGTCCTCTTTCATCTTTTTTCTCTCTTTTCTATATCCACCAGGGACTGTACTTTTGCTTGGTTACCTGCTTTCCGAAGAGCTTCTTTGTTTTCTTATGCTCATGAGAGCCGACTCATATAGCCTATCTGTCATAGCCAACTTGGTGGTTTTTTTTTTGGCCTGTGTTGATACCGTAAGGCTTTCATTCTTATCCGATTGAATAGAAGTCTACATAGGAATCAATATGCTTGAGGGAGGGCTTATTTCGCCTTCTTTCTAGCTACGACGCATATGTCATTACCAGAAGCAAACATCCAGTTCCTGTTTTTCCTATGATACAGCGGACTTTCTTGTTGGACGTATTGGCGATAGCAGTCAGAGAAGCTGTGTGTGTATTTGGTTTTTTTTTTCCTTTCTATATGTTGTTGTTTTTTTATTATATCTCCGTCTTAGTATAGTTATTTTCTAGGTTCCCTCGGCTTTTATACTTGTATCTGGCAACAGGCTTATATGTACATGTTTATGTCTCCTATCCTCCTCTTTTTTTTCTCTCTCTTCTTATCTTCACTCAATCTTATTTCTTATGTACTTCTCGATTTCAATGTGGAAGTATCGTCAATAATAACTTATTTCTTTCATGTTGGTAATAGTGGAGAGGGAAGTGTGGGGCTATCGTAATATATGTTTGGGGTTCTAAATTGGAGCACGTGTTCGTGTTATATTACTCTTTATAATTTACCCCGATCAACCTCGGGTCGGTGAAATACCTAATGTTTTGGAGTAAGGTTCCGGGGACTTTTACCAACATCAACTAGAGCAAGAAACTGAAATCCAGCGTAAAAAAGCGGGAGCGATGCTGCGGACAAGAACCGTGAAATACAAGGCTAGCGACGATAGGGTCAGCCTTTTGTTGCTTGTTGGAACTCGCATCAAGGGCTTCTTTATTGAATCTGACCCCTGGAGACGAACATGAATTGGGCTTGAAATATACACATAAAGAATACGTGGGTAGGCTACTAATATGTAAACCTGTCAGGAGTTTGGAGATGTTAATCAAAACTTAAACTAACGGTTTAGCAATCATTTCCGAATCAGGCACTATTGAGAAAACAAGGAACAACAATGTGATGCCTCGGGAAAATAGAGATACATAGCATATAGTAACACTTTATCCGCTCCAACAAGTTTGTTTTGGTTATTATAGAGCCGACAGGGAATACAGTTAGTACAGCATCGATTAAAAGTGGGTGTTATCTACCCTCAGTTTGGTACAAGGTGGATTTTAAAAGGTACTTTGCAAGTCAGTGTAAGTGCACTTGAAGATAGACATCAAAAGAAAAGAAAGGAAACAAGCAGAAAGACAGACCAACCCCGACCTAGCCGTTCAGCAGAAGATGAATACAACGAACCAGAAGGTAAACACCAATCCGTAAAACCAAAAACAAATAGATACCAAAAGACACCTCGTACCTCCAGTCCTGTATCTTGTTCATTTCTGCCAGTGCCTCTGCGGCATCTTTGCACTCCTGCCCCCGAAGAACCAACTTTGTAGCCAAATTTGACTAGTGGTTATACTACTAGATATCACGACCCTTGTGAATCTTGCATAGAAACAACAGTTTGGCATAGGTGTGGTAGTTTTCATCGTGTGTATGTACCTTTTCGAATCTACATGTACTAAACTGACCGAGGGACAAGAATTCCCACTTTTCATCGATACTACTTAGTATACCCGATTCCTGTCGGTATTAAAATCGGTCTCTATCGTTTTCTCAACTTCTTAAATACCATTTTTTTAACAAGCCGACCTTGTTTCTCCATTTACATCACTGTAATGTGCATTTGATCTTATTTCAACATCATCGCTGTATTTCCCATCAGTCGTCCCTGTCGGTACTCCATCCCAATCGCAAAAAAATGGCTGGTCCCGTTCGCCAGCCCATCGACGAAGCTGCTCTAGCAGCATATCTCAAGATCGCCGTTCCATCTATTCGGCAACCATTCAGCGTCACCCAGTTCGGCTTTGGCCAGAGTAACCCAACCTACCAACTTACCTCGAAGCTATCATCTAATGCCACGACATCGCCTGGCCTTCCTGCGCCGCGCTACGTGCTGCGCAAGAAACCGCCGGGAAAGCTTGTTTCCAAGACGGCGCACCAAGTCGAGCGAGAGTACCGCGTGCTTAGCGCATTATCGAGTCCGCGATTAAAGGACGTTAGAAACATACACGACAGTACATCGAATTCATCATCATCGCAAAAGACCCAGCATCATGAATACGGCGTGCCAGTGCCGCGGACATACTGTCTCTGTACCGATTCGACAGTCATAGGAACACCGTTTTACATCATGGAGTTTCTAAATGGTCGCATCTTTGAGGATTTCTTGATGCCTGCCATCACAGACCCGCTGCAGCGCAAAGATATGTGGCATAATGCCGTCGATGTACTAGCGTCTCTACACGCTGTTGACGTGGACAAAGCCGGACTGTCCGACTTTGGCCGCCGCGACGGCTTCTATAACCGCCAGGCAGTAACTTGGGCCAAGATCTGTGCGGCACAGGCGCAAGTCGCAGATGTTGAGACGGGCGAGCCGGTGGGAAAACTGCCGTACATGGACGAGTTGATGGCGTTCTTTGTAGACCCGAAGAATCAGCCCAAGGATAGAGGAACGCTGATACACGGCGATTTCAAGATTGACAATATGGTGTTTTCACAAGCGGGGACAGACATCATCGGCGTGCTTGAGTAAGGAAACCCGCCCCTCTAATCAATATGCGAGTCAAGCTCGGAGGTTAACTTTATATCATAGCTGGGAAATGTCCACCATTGGTCACCCTCTGTCCGACCTGTGCAACTTTTTAACCAAATTCACTCTTGCTTCCATCTCCTCCACCATAGAAATGACAGGCCTAATACTAACCCACCAACCAACCATAAACACGACCTCTCTTGCATCGGCTGATGCAGCGTACCTTCCCGGCGCTACACCCGGCCTCCCCTCAACTGATGAAATTGTCACATGGTACGCTGCCAAATCCGGATACGACCCGCGCGTGGGCAACGAGCTGGCATATGGAATGGCCTTCAACATCTTCCGGCTGGCGGCCATCTGCCATGGAATCGCAGCGCGCCACGCTCGGCGTCAGGCGAGTAGTGCACGCGCTTTGGAAACCGGGCTTCAGAGAATGCCGCTTGCTGAGTTTGCGTGGGCTTTGGTGGTGGCTGCAAAGCGAACTCGCGAAAAGCTATGAGAGAGCCGATGATGTGTGATATGAATTAGAGATGTTTATTGCTTAATAGCTAATGTATAGTTATGGATGATATCTACAGTAAGAAGAGACTCAGCGTCACGAAAATATGTTTTAGGCGAAACAAACACACAGATGTATTCCAGCCGTAAGCAAGTCTAGTTAGCTGAAATCAAACTTATACCCGAATTAGTAGCTAACACCAGAGAAGCATATGTATAAACTATCGTAAGATTATATCTAGAAGACCATCAACGACGTAGCTTGGGTCTTATTCAATGTACAGGATAAACGCAGTTCCGAATAATATAACCAAACGCGGAAAGAAACAACCAAATTCGCCACCGCCAAAAGCGTGAATTCCACGCTTGGGAAATCAGATAATCAAGAAAGCTCCTAACCTACTGAAATCTCGAATCCAGAAGCTAAGCACAACTACAAGCTTTACTATTCACCAGCAAAATTATTCAGGACTTTGGTTAACATTTGTTCCCTATATAACCCCAGCTCCCTTGATGTCTGCTCATTATCGGAGAGTCAGACAAATCCGCCCGTTGTTTAGCTATCTGCAGTTGTTGTTTTAGTAGAACCCCTAACTTAGTGCAGCAGCGCATTTGTTTTGATATCCTGCTCATATCTTCATATGCCGCGCATCGTATCGTTGACGTAGTCGTTGTTCCAAAAGTCTCCAAACAGTAAAAGAAGATGAGTTCTTTTTTCTTTTTTCTTTCACATAGACAATGATATCTTTGGCCTCTTGCTTGTCAAAGAAGAACCAAGTTTGCTCCGCTAGATCTTGGATATAACAAAATATCTTTAACAACCAGGCAACAACGAAAAAAAAGACATGTCCACCTTTGATCATACAGGCAGTGACGGCTTCCGCAGCCGCCTGGTGCGTTTTTGGCCGCATACAAGCACTGGAGGCGAGCAACGCCCGCTTCTGGGCGCTTCTCCTCGGCCTCCATCTTCTCCGTCACCACGATCTCCGTCGATAGATGAGCCTGAACTTGACTTTGTGGAACAACGACAACAACAACAGCGCCCTCGCGCGGTCCATTTCCTTGTCCGTCAAGCCAGCTTCCGACGGCTGGCGTCGACTCGACTGTATAGTTGCTCGGTAGATACACACTCGCCGCACCCGGTTTACATGAACATCCACCGGATCCGCCGCGATATCGTAGCCGTTGTAGAGGATTATCTGAGTCTTGAGCAGTTGCAGGATGTACGCATCAACATTGCCGTCGTGCGGCCTCTGGTCGACAAGTTGTACGATACTGAGGATGTTTCCATTGGTAAACAATATGTGAACCAACATTTATATATATATATATATATATATATATTTATACATATATCCGACTTGCATTGCTAACAACCCTGCGCTATAGTCTATTGTCTCATGGTTAACCGCGCCCGTTTCCTGGCCGAGCAAGCCACTTCACCGAACCGAAACAACGTCAGTTTCACTCGTGCCATCCTCTGCGAGCTGATCGCTACGCGCATTCTGCGGCGCTATGGAGAAGATGCGGCGCCAGACGACAGGCTCTTATTGCTCGCTAACATCCTGGTCGCCGGATTCCATCCGTTTCTAAATGCGCCGCCAGTCGTCATCGCACAAGCTGAGGAAACTATCTCATGGGCGCACTTCAAACCATTACCGGCTCTCGAAGTCGCAATCCTTACAGAAAGCAAGATGTTTCTTTCGTCATCGACCTGTCAGAGAGTGTAGGTCAATCAAGTCTATCTATCATGCCAAGTTACTTCATGTCTCTTCTAACAAACCCAACGCATTAGAATCACGGCCATCCATGAGGGTCACATCATATACACGCCCTCGTCCTTCTTCGATATTATCCCGGATCACTACAAGAAGACACCCATCACGTTGTACAACCCGCGCAAATCGCCACTCCTCAATCAATACCGCCTTATTGTGCCGCGGGTGCGCAACATACTAGACCAGGTCCAGTTCCTAGTTCTGCTATTGCTATACTTTATATTCATGGCTGAGCGTGATCCAACAGTCATAAGCTGGCGCGAGCTCTGTTTCGGCGTTTATACCTTTGGCTGGTCGCTTGATCAGTGTGCTACAATCCTAGAGCACGGTTGGTAAGGACTGCCTTCGTCTCTTTCTTTATTGCCTTTTGTAATCTCCCTGTAGGATTTCCTCTAACTCGATTGCTTTTAGGGGCATATATTCGCAGAATCTATGGTCCTTCCTAGATGTCGGATTCATGCTCTTGTACGCAATGTACATCTGCCTCCGCACATACGGCGCCATAATGGGCGAGGAAGGCATGAGCATTCAAGGTATAGACCTGCTGGTCATGGCAGCGCCTATTCTCGTGCCGCGGCTTGCCTTTAATCTCATGTGCGATAATATGGTGTTTCTCTCTATCCGCGCCATGATCTCCGACTTCACACTCTTGACTGTGTTGTCGGCATGGTGCTTCTGTGGCTTCTTGGTGGCTTTGAGTTGGCTAAGCGAAGGCATGTATAGTCGCTGGATCATCGGAAAGTGGTTGTTGTGGATCTGGTTCGGTTTGGATGGCACCGGCATCTCAAAATCAGTAAGCCGTCTTTTTTCCCTTTTCTCTCATTTCTTCGGTATCTGTTCTTTGGAGTTTACGTCTTAAACCATCCATTATACCCCATTTCTTATATCTCAGCTCACACTAACATAATGTGTTGCTTATCTATGCAGGTTGATTTCCATCCCCTACTAGGACCGGCACTAACTATTGCATTTTCATTTCTGGGAAACACCCTCTTCGTAACCGTCTTCGTCTCTGTGCTCACGAACACATTCGCACGAATATCACGTGACAGCACCGCCGAAATACAGTTCCGGACTGCCGTGTTAACCCTAGAAGCCGTCAAGTCAGACGCAGTCTTCGCCTACCATCCACCCTTCAACATCGTTGCCATCTTAATTCTTGTGCCACTCAAATTCCTACTCTCGCCCCGTTGGTTTCATAAAATCCACGTCACTGCTGTGCGCACTGTAAATCTGCCGACACTCTTGGTCATTGCCTTTCTTGAACGCTATGTACTCGAGACATTCCGCGTTGTAGGCACAGATGAGCACGACGGGACAGAGGACGAGGATCTAGAGAATCTAGGATTAGGCGGCACAGGCTCGCTGCAGCAACAGCGTCCACTGTCGCGCAAGAAAAAAGGACTCTGGAAAAATATACGTTTCACGGTACACCCAGACTTGGCTGCTGTATTCGATCATCCGCCGCCGGATAGTGTCGACGATGCTATAGCTGCCGACGACGACTTCACTCATCATTTAATCCGGCGGCAATACGTGCGACCTCGCAGACGCGATTCGACATTTGGTGATTTGGCGCCTGCTCCCACGTCAAGTTTTCCACCAGCTGCTGCCAAAACTACTACTGAATCGGTAGAAATCGGCTCTGGACAGCAGCAGAATCCCCAAGAGAATGACATGGCTCAGCTCACACGTAGATTAGATGTCTTGGAAGAGCGAACTCTCCGGATGATGGACATGTTAGAACAAATCATTTCATCAGTTGCGCCTAGAACTGAATCCTTGAGTGGGAGCTTTTTAGCCGATGTGGAAGAAGGCACCAATGAAAGTATATCACAGGGTGCAACAACTCTCGATCAGTGATTCAATTTGAGGGCTACCATCAACGCCACATATGTAGGCTCCAGATTAGGATCAGAGTAGAGCTATTCCAACCCTAATGCGAAAGCGGGGTTTGCATATGGTTTAAGCGTTGGGAGTCATGTTTCTATATCTCTACATTTAATTGTTCTATCTCTCAGTTAGCTTTGCTTAAAAAAAAAGATATTATGTTACTAATACTCTTCCAGGGCGTCAATCGAACTGGGAAACGCCACTAACCATTATATATAAGAGTTAGTAACAGCATCGACAGAACATAATGTGTTTCTATTATTGTTGCTGTCTCTATAGTCGTGCTGGTATTATTTACCATAGTAAAAGCGAGTAGTACTACTATTGTTAGAAAACGAAAGTTGATAATTTCAACATAGTATTGGAGGAACCTATCCCCATTCTCTAGTTTCTATGGACATTAGTACTACTGCATAGTATCTCCTTTTCATTGGTTCAAAACAAATACTAAAGCTTTAGTCAACTACAATACTAGCTTTTTTTTGGGTTGTACTCTGGCCCAATTTGTGCGTGACGAAAAAGATAGGAAATGAAACAAATAAGACTTGAAGAAAAAAAAAATTACTCATAACGTGAATTCCCCTCTTTTGTTTTTCTTTTGCTCTAACTTACTTTCAGTAAAAAAATTCCTTTCAATCATTGATTCTCGAAGTATAGCATGAGCACTTATTTTTTTCTTTCTTACTTTGTCTAAGAAATAACGTCACAATTTTTCATTTTCAATTTCACCCCCATGCTATCGACGAATTTTTGTTTTCTTATTGGACAATGAGATTCAAAAGGGTTTATCGATTATTTCAATTCGAGAGGGAAAAATTTTGGATTAGTAGCTATGAAGCGACGAGTATTGCTACTAAAAATGTACAAGGGTCACTATTGGCTGATGATGAACGAGACCCACTTTTCGCCTCTTTTGTATGCGTTATAAGGTCATTAAACTGGTCAGTATTTCGTCCTTCGGGACATTTGGTCAATTTGGTAAGCGCACACTTCGAAATTACCTGAAGTTTAGTACTGTTTGAATAGACTACTAACCACCCTCTCACAGAAACGATACAGAGAAGATTAGCATGGCCCCTGCACTAAGGATGACACGCTACATCAAAGAGAAGCTGCAAATTTTTTTTTTAATTTTTTTTTTAATTTTTTTTTTTTT
>LXKZ01000244.1:0-134438 GCA_001856765.1 Endoconidiophora polonica | reverse complement strand
CTAATGCGGATGCTGATCCGCGTAGTGGTAGTATAATATATAAATCATTATCATCATAATATTGTCAAATCGAGTCACTATCGGCTTCCTACTCTTGGAGTTCTGTCCACTGACCCAGGTGAGTGCGTCTTGATAACATCAACCAATTATGTTTGGTTTTCATATATCTTACTATATATATAACCTAATGCGGACTTTGAACCACAAAGTGGAAATATAGTTACATACCTTATTAAATTTTGACTAGGGGACCTATACATGATACATACTCATAAATGTGAACTTGCGGCTATTGATAGTGTTAAGACTTTTAGAAGATAACATATTCATCTAGTAAATAAACAGAAAGTAAGATACAGAATAACCGAACGCCAATAAGAAAAAGCCAAAAACACCAGACGTGATATCGACAATACCATGAGCTGAAGACAAATAAAAGCAATCAAGAGGACCAAGAGTGAGGGAAGTATAAAGAGAAGTGCCAAAACACCAACCACAATGTCAAGTTACAAGTAACCACTACTTACTAGATAGGTGGGTTAGTTTGCGTTGCCATAAGACTGCCTACCGAAAAGTAGTGCTTTGATTGAATTGAGGTTCTTGACCACTTTGGATTTCGAGAAAAAAAAATAAGACTTTTGTATCTGTAGATCGGGATGTTTTTTTCTTTTTTGAACGGTATTCCATCCCACAGATACCAAAGCAAAGCAAGCTAAAAATAAGAAAACAAGAACGATGGCCGAAAGAATAAGACGTTTATGATATCATGGCCAATTTGAGTGGTCTGCGGGAAGAGAGACGATAGGTAAAGAAATTGACCGATGCCGGAAGATCGTTGCGCTAGACGTAACGAAGTTGCTTGCCCATGATGATAAAAATTGGAAGTATAGAAAAGAAAATATAGTGAGAGAATAACTAGGGGCCATTTGTATGTTGGGCTACCATAGTGACATAAGAGTAGGAGTAGTCATGGTGGCGTAGAGGTAGTAGATAATTCGATAGTAGTAAGATAAGAAGCAAAGGCAGGAAGGATATTGACGTTAACAGGGCGTATAAAAAATACAAGAGAGTAAGAAGGAGGAAGAGAAACAAGAACACAAGCAAAGGGCTGTATAACCTGCTGAATGCACCTTTTTGATAGCAGTAGTCAACAGAGACGTCGTCTTCTTCTCTCTTCCGTTGTTCCTTATGCATATATACCAATGTACTTGTTTTTTTGGTACTCTTACTTTGTCCTTTCAAATTTCTTTCTCTTTTCTTATTAACGGCGTTGGTTCTTGCCGATACCACGCTTACCGGCGACCAGATGCTTAACCAGTGAGGCAGTCTGGTGACGATCACCCTCACCCTGGCGAGCCATGCGGTTCATCTTTTTCTGGCCCAATTTAGCCAGACGCTCGACTTTGGAACGTGATTCGGTATCCTGGACACCGTCTTCACGGCGGTTTACGCGAGAAACGTCACGCATGCGGCTCATTGAACGGAGACGATCGCGGGGAGTACTATCAACATCCATATCCATGGCATCGGGATCGACGGTGCCGGTGCGGGAGCGGCCACGGGGGGCCGTTGAGGGGTTCTGCTTGGCACGCGAGGTGATTTCTGTGGTATCAACACCCAGCACATCCAGACCCTCCTCCAGCTCGGACAGAGGCACTTTGCGGGCTGAGCGGGGGATGATGGCCTGGTTCTTGAGACGCTTCTTCATGCGGGCATCGTTGCGGATGAGGGCTTGCTTCTCTCGAATCATCTCGGCCTTCTTCATGATAGTCTGCTCCTCTTCATCGTAGCCTTCAGACTCGGACTCGTAGAAACCGTCAGCCTCCAGGCGCTCCTCCTCTTCCTCAAGAGCCTGAAGCTTGGCCTCAATATCGGGGTCAACGTAGTCATAGACATTCTTGCCGTCTAGAACCTCGGGAATCTTGTCGTACTTCCATTCATCGTTCTTTAGCATCCAATCAGCACGCAGATCGACGCTGAATACACCAGCACCACCGTTCTGATCCTCGATATCACGGGCAAGAACACGGCGCTCAGGGTCGTTCTTGTCGTACTTCTTGAGGCCCTTGACGCCCTCAGGAATGAAAGTCTCTAAAGCCTGGCCGTTGATGGGGGTGGCGACGTGGATACGAGACATGACCTCAGCTAGACGGCCACTGATAACACCAGCGGCACCAGTACCAGCCTTCATCTTCTGAGATACACGCTCGGCAATTAGACGCTCGCAGGCGGCGTTCTTGGCCTCCTGGACACCTTCGCCAGTGTTGCAGGACAGCTCGAGGAGCTCGATCTCACCGGGCTTGATGAGTGCATCTAGCTGGCTCTTCAGAGCAGGGTCCAGGTTTTCGGGACGGGTAATATCGATCTTGTTGATGGCGATGAAAACAATCTTGTTTGAGAAAAGGGGCTTGATGCTCTTAAAGAGATTGATCTGGGCCTGAACGGGGTAGCCGCACTGCTCGGACAGATCCATGAAGTACAGGATGACGGAGCGCAGATGGGCAATGGCAGTGACAGACTGCATCTCAATGGTGTTCATCTCCTCAAGTGGATGGTCGAGAATACCCGGGGTATCAATAGCCGCAAAGCGCAGGTACTTGTAGTCGAAGTGACCGACGAACAGCGACTTGGTGGTGAAGGCATAGGGCTGAACACTATGAGGGAGTTAGTACAATCTGATACTGTGGTTTTGACAAGGCCTTGAAGGCTGTGAATAAAACATACTCGACATCAGCACGCGAAACGCTCTTCAGGAAAGAACTCTTGCCAGTGTTGGGGAAACCGCAGATGACCAGCGTGCGGGTGTTGGGGTCGATCGAGGGTAGACGACCCAAATGCTGGCGCACCTGATCAAGGTACAAAAGAGAGTCCTTTAGTCTCTTGCAGATGGTGGCCATGCGACCCAAAGCAGCACGCTTCAGCTGCTTGCACTGGAATAGCGACTGGGCGTACTTGATCAGACGCACATAATCGCGAGAGATGGTCTCAATGAGGCCCTTGGCAGTCGACAGTTGACCCAAAGCAATCTTGAAATGGTCCTGATCGTACAGAGTGTTGAAAAGATCACGGTGAAAAGGGTGGCAGCTAGTAAGGCGGGGAAAGCTATCAAGAATAGCGGCAAATTTGTCGGTGAAGGTCTCTTGGGTGAACTTGACTTTGCGAGTGTAGAAGGCACGGATACGTGATATCTCTGTAGGAAAGTGTTAGTGATATTTTGTTCTTGATTTCGACGAGAGCTCCTTAAGCGCTATAATCGGGGTTCATGGGGGATCATACTGAAGCCAGAGCGAATCTGGGTAGGGAGACGACGCTGAGTGCTACTTAGAACAATGTCGAGAAACTCCTGTGATGTAGGGACCGGAGGGATGTCCTTGAACGAAGTACGAAGAGACATGATGGGTGGCTATCTGAGGAAAAAAGAAAAGATAATCAACAAACAAGAGGCTACCGTCGAATATTGATAACACCAACAATAACGACGATGGCAATGGGAAAAACAAGAAAGAGAAAAGAATTCTCTGAGTAGACGATATCGTAGACCCAACGTTAGCCCAATATGGCTGTTGATGGAGTGGAACAAGATAACTTTTTTTCTGCCGCCGGGCGGTGAAAAAAGCGATTAAAAGATTTTTTTTCAAACTCTTTTTTTGGTGTCCCCGCCGCCACCTATCTTATCTTATCAAAACCGGGCCCATTCTGCATTTTCCACCAATAGATTAATGGAAGCCCCGCCAAAGTACTAACTACGCATACGGCTTGACAATGTTAGTACTTGTTGGCGGTTTAAAATCAGGGTATAAGTTAGTGCATTATACTACGTACAATTCAATACGGATCACGAATGATATCGAGATGGTGGATATTACGGGCCGAATCCTAGAGTATATAACTCTCAGTAATGATTAGTTTAGTATATCAAGCAAAATCTTACGAAAAGATAAATCCCTAGTTCTATTGGTACTAAATACAATAACGACTGAGGAAAGATCAGCAGTCAAGATAGTTTTATTATAAACTGTTCAAGTATGTCCGATTTGCCAAAACAGCATTTCTCCAATTATTTTAGCCGCATGCGGGGTTTCTCAATACACGCAGTTGTGACAAGGGACAATGTGAGTTAGTTTCAATACTTCAGTTAGAGAAACCGTATTATTATATACAAACATTAGACATCTTTACCGTCCCGTTTTCTTTGCAATCCATGATGAACACTTCTTCCACCGGACCTGCTTTATTGTTCCCAGCCAAGACCTACGGTAATATGACATCACGCATTCTAAAAATCGAAAAAGTTGATGGCAAGCCTGGCCAAGTCTACTACCCGTGAGTTCTTTTAGTTCTGTCGAATGATAGATCCGTAGTCACTTACGAAACTTAACATATAGATTGAGATGCGTCCAAGTAGAAGCCCCAAAGGCTGGTCCGGGACAGATAGTTGTCAAGATGCTAGCTGCATCGCTGAACCATCGGGATCTCTTTATCCGCAGACATCTCTACCCAGCAATCTCCTTTGACACCCCGCTTTTGTCAGATGGCTACGGAGTTGTTAGTGAAGTTGGCCCACAATGTTCTGTCCATAACTGGCTTGGCCAAAACGTCATCCTTCTACCGTTTGTAAACTGGGACTCGGCTCCAGAGGGCCCCGAAGGTCCCGGTACCTTTGCAGTCGTAGGGTCATCTCGCCTAACGCATCTGGGAGCGGCAGCTGATTTCGTTGTTGTCAACGAGAAAGATATCATTATTGCACCAAGCCATCTATCACATATCGAAGGCGCCGCAATTCCTGTCGTCGGAATCACGGCATGGCGAGCTCTTGTCTCCAAAAGCGAGAATGCATTGCCTGGAAGAAACATTTTAGTGACTGGCATTGGAGGTGGCGTTGCCATTTCTGCTCTGCAGTTTGCAGTTGCTTTTAGATGCAGAGTATTCGTAACTTCAAGTAAGGACGAGAATATAGCCAAGGCCAAAGCACTAGGTGCCTCGGGAGGTGTGAACTACAAGAGCGAGACGTGGGTGGCAGATTTGGAAGCTCAACTGCCCCAGGATAGACCATTCCTTGACGCTATCATTGATGGTGCCGGCGGGTCTATCATTGGCTCGACCGTGAAGATCCTGAAGGCGGGCGGCGTGGTCGTTTCCTATGGAATGACGCAGGGCCCAAAGATGGACTGGGTGATTCAAGCTGTGCTCAAGAACATTGACTTGAAGGGATCGACAATGGGATCACGCCGGGAATTTGTGGACATGATGCAATGCGTCGCAGACAATAAGATTCATCCAGTAATCAGTCGAGTGGTTCATGGCTTGGATAATATCAAAGATATCAATAGCCTGTTTGAAGAGATGGACCAAGGTTTACAATTTGGAAAACTAGTGATCGAGTTAGACACACCGAAAGCAGGATCTTCAAGACTGTAGCGATCTACACTATTTAAGGTTAGAGCTGATAGTAATAGGTTGTTAGATAATTTGTATATTAAGTCATGGAAACGCAATATCCATTTATGGAACAAAAAAGATAGCGCCTCGGCGGTCAACATTGGATTTAGCGGTACAAGAAGGTAGAACGGACATGGCCATGAGTATATATCGAAAGAAATGGTGTTTTTTTTCATTTCCCAACGCCAACAAAGAAAGGAAGACAGAAGCAGTTGAATATGATGCAATAGAAGATCGGCCGGTGTCAAGCCGAAAGGAATGGTAGAACATTTTCCTCTGTAGCTGGAGATAGCTAACGTACGTGGAAGAAGAGATAAAGAAAATGATAAGAAAGCGAGCA
This sequence comes from Endoconidiophora polonica, assembly GCA_001856765.1. Lineage (NCBI taxonomy): Eukaryota > Fungi > Ascomycota > Sordariomycetes > Microascales > Ceratocystidaceae > Endoconidiophora > Endoconidiophora polonica. The sequence goes on along the minus strand of LXKZ01000244.1, from coordinate 128,659 downwards.
GACTGAAATGGCAAGAAAGATTGGGATATTCGTAGGGTGTTCAGCATTATCTGAGAAACAACAAGAGAATGATAATAAAATTTCGGCCATTTAGCTGGCCTCCTCGGTCCGCTTCCGCTTCTTCTTCTTGAGTTCAGGCTCCTCTGGCGGCACGAAGTCCTTTTCGCGCTCGCGCTGCTTCTCCTCTTTCTTGACCTTTTGCTTCTCCATGCGCTCATGTCTGATGGCACGATCCTTGGCTTCCTTGCCAAGGAAGTACTCTCCAGTTTCGATCTCCTTGTCGATCTTGCTCTTCTCGGGTGCCGGTGGGAACGGTGTGTACGTCTTTTTGGTCTTGTCAGTGACTTTGTGCGGGACATGGCGCTTGCTGGTGTTGCTCTTGCCGAACTGTGGCAGGAACCGATCCCAGCTCTCCGAGGCTAGTGTGGGATCCTTAGCCAGCTCGCGCTTGACCATCAGAGACTTGATTTGGTAGATGGGATGGATGTTGTCCATGCAGTCCTCAACTACACGACGAACCTCCTTCAAGCCCTTGTAGGGACCCATGGCCGATACAGTGTTACCATGCACCATGAGGTATGTCTCGGTGAGTAGCTCTAAAGCCTTGAGAGTCGAACCGTTGGGGCCTAGGATACGCTGACGACGCTTCACAAACTTGTCCTTGTTACGCACTAGACTACGTATCTTGATGATATCGCAAGCGACGCCGTCCTCGAGAATCTTAACAGCCTGCGGGGCAGGCACGCTGCGAGCGAGAAGGCGGATAAGATCACGGGCATTGAGGATAGAGGCAGGATCGTAGGTCTTGCGGGTAGTCTTGACGGTCATGGAACCCTCAACCAGATCTAGAGTGCAGGCAATGCCGAACTTTTCTAACGATTTGGTAACGAGAGGCCAGGCCTCGCGTAAATAGACTTCACGGTACTTAGGGAACAGAGTCATGAACGAAGACTCTTCAGTGAAAGTGCCAGCTTTGTTGTCGGTTGGCGTGAAGGTATCGACCTTCCATTTGTCGATATCTTCGGTGTCCCACGGCTTTTCAGCATTATGGTTTGAGGGCATTTTGAAGGTCGCGGTGCCAGTACTTGTATACGGTCGGTCAGATTTACGATAATATAAAGATGGTGATGAGGTGGTTGTTAGCTTGGATGACAGCCGCTTCTTCGTCGCGAAAGGTTGTAGTCGGCAGACTAAAATCTTGATGCGGCAGAAAAAAAAGTTGGTTATGGAGAAAAAAATCCATTGCGGTTCTAGATGGCAACCCTGGCAAAGACAGAAGGCGGTGAGAAGCTGTGCTATGTATACAGGGATTATTTTAACATGCTTGGCTGACTAAGGCAGATCGGCCCAAATTTCTCATGATGGTTCTAATATCTAACAACTTGAGTACAGCATCAATTTCGCTGAGGAGAAAGCCAGGCCAATCTTCTTATAATGTCAAAGGCTGCTACAAACAGTATCGTGAAGCTCGTTGTGGGCGCTGGCAAGGCTACGCCTAGTCCTCCTATTGGTCCTGCTCTAGGTTCCAAAGGTGTGAAATCTATGGACTTCTGCAAGGTATATATACACATTCTATCTAACCGACAATTATATTGTGCGGCACATTGCTTCACACAGCCCAACAATGTTCAAGCTAATGCAAAGTACAGGAATTCAACGCTAGAACTGCTCACATCATCTCTGGAACGCCCACGCCATGCCGCGTCACTGTCCGCCCCGATCGATCTTTTTTCTTCGAGATCCGCACTCCTCAAACATCATGGCTACTTCTCAACGCAGCGGACGCACCAATTCGCAAGGGCCGCAGACGAGGTGCTGCAAAGCCCGGCGCCGAAGTTATTGGTACGGTCAGTCTGAAGCACATCTATGAAATCGCGAAGATCAAGCAGAGTGAGCCTCGTCTGTCAGGTCTGTCGCTGGAAGGCATGTGCCGTGCCATCATCTACCAGGCCAAGTCTATTGGTATCGATGTTATTGCTTGAGTGCACCCAATGCAATCACACGAATCGGCAAATATGGCTCAATGGAAGCGGAATATGGAATTAACAAAATGGCTGGCCGTTTACACGTGGCTGGCCCCTGAGTTCTTGCCCAGGCCAATCAATTGCCATATGGACGAAAGAGACGGGCAGAGCTCGGATATTCGAGCTAACGACGTCATGAGCGGTTGAGAACATGACAGCCTACATATCAAGGGTGTAAGTTGTGTTGATGATAACACTGGCTTGCCTACTAGGCTCATAGCACAGACATGGATCACAGCAACAACAACTTTGTATAACATGTATGAATATATATAATGTGCAATAATGAATACTTTAATAAGAAGACTACTAGCGATATGGATTCTGCACAGCAGTTTCTTGAGAATGCCACAAACCTATGTCATACGTATCAATTTTATACTCTAGCTGGCTCTTTTTCAATTATATGATGTTTCACTAGAACTGTCTGGCCTCGATTTGGGAATAGAAAATGTCGTTGAATTCCGAGAAACATGCGATACATATGCATAAAAAAACAGCATGAACGCCATTGTAAATCCGAGCCTAGTTGGTTATACTGTGGTAAAACTATCTATTGCTTGGTACCAGACATCTTTTGTAGGGACTATTTATATACTGCAGAGACAACATTGCCGAAGATAGGGAATAGTCATACACCCATATAGTTGTCAACTACAGAGACGTATGGATTAATGGACAATGGTGTAAGATCATGAGCATTAGTGCAGCAATATAACTTATGTAGTGAATGACTCATTAATTCGTTCTTATGTGACAGGCAATGAGGTTGGGAGGCTAAAAGAGTTAAGTTGAAAAAGGATAGCTATAAAGTGAGGACTCAGCACAAGAACGAGGCTAAAGTGATCAAGTGACAGGCGTACATTATCTACCACCAATTACAGTCCCCAGTAGAAAACGGAAAACAGCATAGATATCAGTACTGCTATATCGGCACCGGCATGTATACCTAAAAAGCGGCAATACAACCCGAACTTTGCTAACATACTGCGCCACTGATAAGCTTCTTGGCTACGATTCTGGCTGATGCACCCATATTTGAACTTAGCTTGGTAGCTAGTTTTTAGAACTGCTTTCGAGCCGCATGACGAGAAGGAGCTGCAATAAAGCCTGTCGGAAACTGAGGACATACTATTAGCGTGGGGTTCAGCTTGTTCGCGTGAGCACGTAATAGCTAGCCATTATATGCATTATAGCTGTAGGAGTAAATTAAATTATAACACACTCTACTATGTAATTAGGACAAGGTATATGCATATTTCTCGGCGCAGTTGATAGCTACCTGCTTACTGAACAGCATTCAGTGATAGCGCGATACTGGCGTAAGAACAGATAAGAGCCAGAATGCGAAAGATACCGGTGGGTGGGAAGGTTGTGTCGTTATCTACTGGCGTCTGAGATGATTTCAAAGGGAGATGATACGGCGAAGGAGTAGCACAAACACGGGCAGACAGATGGGTGACATGGTACCAACTACCGAAGGCTATCAGTCGGTGAGATATAATGATCCATTCCATCCATGCCAGGACTGAGCTAAATCACTTGTTTACGAGAATGATCTGGGCAGTAGAAAACACAGCGAGAATGAGATAAAAAAAATTGAGGAGGAGTAGGGGGTGAGCTGGCGTACATGTCATCACACGCACTAATTCGCTAACGGTATGGTGGCAAGTAACAAAAGGGCCTCTGATGGCACTTGGAAAGTGAGAGCTGTTTCTCGAAGATCTTAGACATTGCGCTGATGAGGATAATCATAGCCGGGAAGCTGGAACCGCCCGGCTGGTATAAAACTGAGAAAAAGGTACCCTATACTGATATGTAGGTAGTATACATGTCTGATGTAGGAAATATGGAATGATTAAAGCTAACAAATATTTCCATAGATGGAAAGATAAGAACCAAAGGACGGCTAATCAAGCCAGGCCGGCATTCAAAACTTCAGCCGGCATAACAGAAATAAGAGGCAGTGATTCTTATAGAGGTAGTGTAGACTTCAGAGCACAGACCTGAATCGATGAGTAGGCTGAGGGATAGTAGTAACAACCGCCATACGTAGTAAAAGCTAAAGGAATGTCAAAACAAGAGCCAACAACCGACCATGAGACCGTGGTATAAGGTCATGTCTGACACCTCACAGATTGAGGCACTGTCGCAGTGCAGCCAGGAATATCGACGAGTGACAGGTTTTGTTGAGTCCAGTGAGTTGGATGTCCGGGCGGCCAACTTAAAAGCGGAACCGGGCTGCAATCACCACTCACAACCTAACGCTGTCCCTTGCCGGTAAGTGTTTTTTAGCCACCATGATAGAGTCTAGAGCCTCCATTCACGTCGCATTCTCGGCCAAATTGCCGTAACTAGACAATCAAATTTGGCCACATTCAGCCGAGTTACTGTTGTGTATACGAGCAAAGACCTGAATGCGTGGTAGTGCGAGAGCAAAAAGAAGTTGCGCGAGAAAACACATAAAAACCCAAAAAGAGTCATACCCATCAGACCGATTTGGAGAAAAAGCTTATCTAGCGTAAAGAAATGAATAAAAGAAACCAACGGGCCTAAGAAAGCATCTAAAAGTCTGCAGCCGGGCGCGGGCGAAGCTTGATAGAAGCGTGTTAGGGTTTGGTTGCATACAATACTGCCCCTGCTCCGGCAGACAAATGAAGTAGCATCTACTTCGATGCATTCCTCGCCTTTACTATATAACATGTACAATGCATCGCTTTTAGCGCCCTGAAGCTTAATAGAGCTACGACCAAGTATGTGATTGCTAGTACTACTAGCACAATTCTTGGATAATAATCAACAGCGGCTAGCTGAACCCCACCATAGCCGAGAACTCACGATTCACTCGCAGCACAACTTCGGTTTACTGGCAACCTGCACTTTCCTAAAAGCGCAGACCCTAGTGTCCTGGTCATGCTCCTGCTCCTATGTTCTCTTGTGTTTTGTCGCTGCTCATGCTGACTCACGCAGTTGCCGTGAAGCCGGAAAAAAGCAGGATAATGCTTATACTTCTAGCACTATAGTCGTAGTAGCAGCAGCAACCGTGAATTTGTGAATTTGTCGTGCCCAGATCCCAGATACTACGGCAAGAGCTTTATCGTGGGCTTCACAGCGAGATTTTGTTTCATACTCCTACACAATGCAATCAGAACTTCCTGGCCATCTCCCATTCGCTGTTTGCGTTTGATCCTCGCTCTTCATTTTTATTCTTCCCTGGATCCGTCGTCTACACCTACCCTTATTTGAACTACTACTATATCTTTCCATAACGCCTGCCTCCACAGACTAGCCGGCCTTGACTACAGGGCCCTTTTACGAGTATCACTAGTTGCTTTTACGGACCGCGCTGGTTCATTCATCTAACCGTCGGCAATTCATTGTCATATTATTCATCTTCTTCGCTGCCGACTTTGATCAACTTCTTTTTCTGCGTCTGGGCCTCCATCCCTGGAAAGTCTCGAAATCGTTACTGTACAAGACGGCTGCCTGTCTGTTTGCATTGAGAACTGCCAACTGCTTTTGCTTTGCCTTTTGCCTGCCTGTCTGGCCTGCCAAGCCCAAAAAAATACCAGTTGTCGCTGCTGCCTCTAGACAACACGCAAAGTCCGGTTCTGGGTTTGAACCGACACCAAAAAGCATCTTGGAAGTGCCCTAAGCTCAAAAAGTCAAACGTCATCCTTCCCACCTTTCTCATATCGCCCAACTACCGCCACTCTATTTCTATCACTGATTTGCTGCTGTCGCCTCATCAACGCTAGACCCAGTTGTTTCTAATCATACGCAACTGCTAACTGGCTGCGAACTGACCACTAACTAACCGACTACATACAACTGCGAGTCTAACTACACCTGCACTTGCAAACTACACCCCCGACTGCGATTGCTGCCGCTTTCACTACAGTCACTGTTCGTTTGTTGTCTGTCCAACTCTGCCGTCATCGCTGCAGTCGCCAACCCGCTTTCTAAATTAAATACCACCGCTACTCTCATCTCGATACCGACACTCTACCCAGCGCGCCGTTGCCAGAACGCATTTATTCCCTTTCGCAATATATGCCCACCATGGCGACACCAGAGAGCACCGTTGAGGCCATTAGCGATATCATTAGTATGCAGCCTTTCTTTCTTCTCTTGTGCTCCCACATCACCGTTGTCCTACAGTCGGTTTAGACCATCTGACCTCTATATCGACCAAGACCTAGGTGGTGGAATCCCCTCTTGCACATTACCGGACGTACCGGCGTCTGGAGCTAATGCAAAATTCCAAAATATGCCACCCAAACTAGCGCTTGCTTTCGCTGCGACTACCGAAGAAATACATACTAACTTAAATGCAATTTGCCGTTTTGTAGGCCCTGAGGTTACTCACGTCGAGTCTGCATCCGTCGATGCCTCGCGCCAAACAACGTTGATCGCTCACGACTCCAACATCACCGCGTATCAACACCAAGTGCGGTCGCAACACCCTCTAGAACCGTCGCCTTTACATCAAAACCAAGAGACACCATCATTCTCCGCTCTAGAGACACCCTCTACCCCCGCTGTGCGCTTTGCTTCTTCCGCCGCGGAGATTATGCCCATACCCGCCGTGGAAACTACGAGTCCAACATCGCCCGCCATCAGCGCCTTCCAGGCCACATTGACACCGCCGCCACCGCAATCTGATGCGATTGCCATTGAATCGCGGAACCAGATCGAACAACTTTCTCGAACACTCAAGGAAGTAAATCTGCGTAGCCATCGCATAGTCTTTGAGCCTATAGTGTCGCTACCGCCCTCCAGAGTATGTGACATCACAAGTTCTACACCTACATCACTTCACATCCCATGCCTAGCCCAGACAGTCTTGCCTGATATCGGCTTCTGTTCCTTCTCTATTGGTCCTGCCGCTGCCTCTGTTTGAGACATGGGTGTCTGTTATCTACTTTATTTAAAAAAAACTGCTACTGCTTCTTTGCATCACACCCCCCAAAAAAAATCCGTCCGCCCGTCACCGCAAATCCTCTTTTACAGAGCCGCATTGTCTCCTGGAGATCGCCGCTATCGCTGGCTTTATCTGGCTGCCGAGTTGGTTTGCTACTCTTCATCCTTATCTCTTGTGAGATATATTGTGCCTAGAACCACATCCAGTAGCTTTTGCATGCAATGCCGCTCCGTCTATCTGCAATCTGCCCTTGTTTCTGCTTGCCCCATTGAGCCTACCCTCTGATCTCCCTGATTTATATCCCTTGTCGCAAATCAAATCATCTATAAACGTGCAGTGCCTAGCGACATATGCAGGCTTCCATGCATGTGGCCAATAAACTAAAGTTTGTGCTATAATGTTACAGCTGTCTGCACAAGTACCGTTTGAGTTCCTTGATTTGTTTACTACCAAAGATGCAGCAAGTAATATGTATAGTAGCATATTATTGCATTATGTAGTACATGGCAAGGTCTTTAAAATACAGAAAACGCCTTTGTATAGGAGAGAACATGCCTAACTCTAACATACCAAATTATAGGTTCCTTCTCACGAGTCTATGCCTATGAGCCCACACCAACGTCCCTTAGATTCACCCGCAGATCCTGGCTTAAGTATGGCTTCTATCAACTCACCGCCGCTTACACCATCTGGCACTGATGCTGATTTCGGGGCATCAAGAGCTGCCAAACACCATGCTACCAACTCTGGAGATGGTATCATAACTCCGCAGCCATCTTCATCACAGGATGCATCATCACCTCGTCACAATCAGGCAGAGTTCCGTCAAGGAAAGGTATCAGCAGACCATCTCACCCCCCGTCCTAATACGGCCGAAGACAACGCTCGCCAAAACAACCATCGCCGCGGTATGTTTTCTTTAGGGCCTGGGGGTTCGACGCCCAACTCCAGAGAAAGTAGTCCTTCAAGAGCTGCGTCCTACTATAGCAGGCCATTCACGCCCGCCGGTGACTCTAAGAACCCATACGCTGCCAGCAAACGTACTGCACCTACAACACACCCTAAAAGCATCGAGCCACGATTCCATTTCTCCCGCAAAAAGAAGCATGGTTCTCCGTCTACGTCAAATTCGAGTCTACTTTCGCCAGATAAACGGCATTACGCTAAAGACGATTTGAATCACTCGGATACCAACGGCACAGCAAAGAGTTCCATGGTCGATTTGAAGCGTTTTTTCAAAAAGAATCACAATAACAGCAAACATGACAAGTCTCCCGGTAGCAAGACCAAAACCCCTACATCATCTAAGGCAAATCATTCTATGCCATTTGGCGAGGATCACGGCCTGGTGACCAAATACGGAAAGTTTGGCAAAGTCCTTGGTTCCGGTGCCGGTGGATCAGTACGTGTTATGAAACGTAGTGACGATAACACTGTATTCGCTGTGAAGGAATTCAGAGCCCGCCATACCTACGAGTCCGAGAAAGAGTATGCAAAAAAGCTCACGGGTGAATTTTGTATTGGATCAACTCTTCATCATGGCAACGTCATTGAGACGCTCGACATCATTCAGGAGCGCGGTCGCTGGTTTGTTGTCATGGAATATGCACCATTCGATCTGTTTGCCATCGTCATGACTGGGAAGATGACTCGCCCGGAAGTTAGCTGTTGCTTCCTCCAGATTCTTAACGGCGTCACATATCTGCATAGCATGGGCCTTGCCCATAGAGATCTCAAACTTGACAATGTGGTCGTCAGTGCGAACGGCATCATGAAGATTATCGACTTTGGAAGTGCCCATGTCTTCAGTTACCCGTTTGAAGACGGAATTATCAAAGCGAAGGGTAGGTGGCACGTTCTTCATGATATAGAATATGACAGGCAAATTACTCAGCACTAACATGTATATAGGTATCGTGGGATCCGATCCATACCTCGCCCCCGAAGTTTACGATGAGAAGCTTTACGACCCACGAACTGTTGACATCTGGTCACTGGGAATTATCTACTGCTGTATGACACTGCGTCGTTTCCCTTGGAAGGTGCCTCGCATGACCGACAACAGTTACAAGCTCTTCGCTTCTGAGCCAACGCCCGGCCACGACCCGTCTAGAATGCTACTTCCTATGAGCCCGATTCCGGCACCTGCAAATCACGAGCCTGGTGATTACTTCTCATCCAATCATGGCAAACCCAGAGATCACGGTACTTCATCCGTGCCCGTGACGCCCGGATCGAAAGCAACATCCCCCACTCCTGCCGAGTCATCGCGCCATCACGGAAAGCAAAGATCTGCTGCTGCACTTGATGCCTTGAGTCCCAATCCACAAACACCGTCAGCACACGCATCTGAAAGGAAAGAGGTCATAAAGGGGCCATGGCGTATCCTGCGTTTACTGCCCAAGGAAAGCAGAAAAGTTGTCAACGGAATGCTCACTATCGATCCGTTAAAACGTATGACAATGGATCAGATTATCGCAGATGATTGGGTTGCCAACACAGTCATTTGCCAGCAGCCGCCCGGTGGCGAGGTCATCAAGGCCCTAGACCATACGCACACGTTGGAACCACCACTGCCTCCGGCTCAAAATCACTCCAAGCCTCCGCAGCAAAGGTAGACTCAAGGGTGCTACTTTGTGTCATGTGAAAACCCTTGCTTAGCTGAGCCCCGCGGTTTTCGATTTAGGTAAAGGGTCGGTTACTATTGAACAGTGGGGAGATATATACGGTTCAGTCAATTTTGTCTTAGGTCTGCAGCGTAGTCATTTTGTTATCCTCTTCCTTGTAGGCCTTTGTCTGGATTGCCTCTTGTCGTTTTCTTTTTTGTTTCATTTGCTTGATTTCCTTTTATCACTTTCCTTATACTAAAACACCAGTAGCGCCTTCATAGCAGCGAACACGGTGACACCTAGAACAGGTGATTGGGATCACTTATATTATCACTCATATAAGCTTTTTTATTTATTAATCATTTTAATCGTAGGTGCTGGTCATATATGTAGTAGAATATAACCATGAGTAAACATGCGTGCATAAAGGATGTTGTTAATCGGTAGTTTGGAAAAGTCTTGTGTTGATTGCTTTGCTCTTACGTCAACTGCCAGCTGTCAGTAAGAACTCGCCAGCTGTTATATGCCTTCTGGCTACACAGTCAGAGTTTTTCTTGCTCACAGCATGGCGTTAGCGTCCATGCTGTTAAGCTATTAGCGGGTTTTTCGGCCATCATACGGTGGATTGCTTGAAGGTGGTTTAACGAACGAATGTGCTAGATTCAACTGGAAGAAAGGATTCCAGAAGCTCTTGGAATTTGCATCCATAAATTTCATTTTTCTATTGTTGTCGACTTTGTTTCTTTTTACATCAAATCTCTTTCTTTTTTTTATTTTTGGCTCTTCGACTTCCCATTGAACTTTGGCATTTCCAGCGTCGCTAAATTCTTTTTTCTTTTCCAAAATGGTATGATTTCCTCTGTTCTTGTTTCTTTATTTCGTCTAGACATTTACTTGATAGCAATGCAATGGTGTATCTTTCATAGAGCGGAACGGACTTGGAGAAGAAGAAGCTGAAACAGAAAGATGTGTGTGAGAGGAGGAGCATTTTTCAACAAGAAAGTCTTATCTCTCGCTCAAGAAGAACGGTGTTTTTGGACCAGGCTAGTCAAGACTATTGACGTGCTATCATATTTCTTGCGAGTATAGCGGCTGGCTGATAATTGTATCTTGTCTCGGCCTTTGGTGGGTTGAGCTTGATCTCGTGGTATCATGATGCAATCAACGTCTAGCCATTTAGTCTACAACAACTTAAGTACTCCATCGTCTTTAGGGGCTTGACTGGCTTGCTGTAGAGACGTCATGTATCTAGCTTGAAGACCTTTATTGCTTTCTTCTTCTTCTTTTCCAGGCCTTCCATATTTCTCTAGACGGTGCCGAATATCCACCGCCCCTCTCTCTCTCCCTGTATGACTACAGCTAACATCCATCTTCTTTTCTTCTTCTTTTCTACACAATAGGCCACCTCTCTTCGTTCTATCCGCTCCCTCGCGCCTCTTCTCGACCGCGTGCTGATCCAGCGCGTCAAGGCCGAGACCAAGACTGCCAGCGGAATCTTCCTGCCCGAGTCGTCCGTCGAGAAACTGAACGAGGGCAAGGTTCTCGCCGTCGGCCCCGGCGGCCTGGATAAGGACGGCAAGCGTATCCCCATTGGAGTCAGCGTCGGCGACCGTGTGCTGATCCCCGCCTTCGGCGGCTCGCCCGTCAAGGTCGGCGAGGAGGACTACCAGCTGTTCCGTGACAGCGAGTACGTACTTTTGCTAGGCCTTGTTCTCACTTTCGTCGTCCCTCTTAGAGGAATTACTTGCGATTTTGAAAGCTGACGTTTTTTGTTTGATAGTATCCTCGCCAAGATCAACGAGTAAAAAGCTCTTCTCTCGCAATTTACGACTTTTTCTCTACATGATACCCATGAAGATGCCGACACACGTCAAAACCGTCTTACTATTCTTCTTTTCTCTCTCTGAAATATTTTCTTACTCTTTTCAAGGCAACCATGAAGATCTACTTATGATTCACACCCTAGCTTTATAGAGCTTGATAATCCCTTCCTTTCTATCAAGACAGGAATATTCTGGCTCTGTAATGGAATCGTATCACTGTTTTGTTCACTGGTTCTTGTGTACTACTACCACTTTTCTACAATAATGTTCCGAAAAAACGACCAAAAAAAAAAGAAACTCTCGAGTTTTAACAGCTTATTAACTATGTACTATCAATTTTTCAAAATAAACTCTTCGTTATTCCATTTTCTCGTCTTTTTATGCTGTTGTTTCGTATACCAAGTCATTCTCAACTCTATCAAAATATCACTAGCTCTACAACTCATATACTTGGCTACACCAAAGTAGTCATGATCCTGAGACAGATACTGTGTAGTATAACCTAATAAGATACGACACTATGGCCATCATTTGATAATATACAAGAGGATGATCAAACATAATTTACGAAATTGATACAACATCAAAGAAAGTCATTCTAATAACTTCACAGCGAATGTGATATTCTCAATTAAAAATAGAATCAGCTTCGATACACTGCCCGATCGATAACAAGATATAAAAGAATGAAAATGAAAGCAGAACAAAAAACCAACCGATAGCAGTGATGTTGGGTTCTATGTATGTGACCCGACGGCAAAGCACCAGGCTTTCCGAACCAGATATAACCCCCCAAAAATAGTTCCTTACATTTAACAACAAAAAGAAATAAGAAAAGCCAAAAATGAAGGCCTTTTTGTGTAGACCATACATACAACTTGTTAAAGCAAGTAAGTCTAATTGTGTAAGAAATAATGACAAGAAAATACAGTATTGCAATAGAAGATAAAAAACAAGATAGAATGATAGAAAAGAATGCATGGTGATGATGATGTTGGGTTAGGAAAGGATAAGTCGTAAACGTTAGGAAGTGAGCGAACAAGAATAAATAATAAAGAGAAAGAGAGGGCAGTGAAACCAAACATAACCATGTAAGAGCAAACGACTTGATCACCGGTGTAGCTTCTCACAGGTTGATCAGATCAACTTCGTCAAAGTCGGGTGGATTGCGTCCATAAACTACGCGAGTCTTGGAGTCCAGTGCAGTGCCAGCGTTGCTGGCAGGAAGATAATCACTCAGGTCCTGCATCTGACGGATCTCGTCATCACTGACACCGATATCGTCGCGAGGCAGCCATACCGTGGGCCGGCGAGCACGCAGCGCATAATGGAGAAAGGCATAGCGGACGAGCACGTTACGCTCCTCCGGAGCCAAGTCCTCGATTTCGTCGTGGTAGCCCACAAATAGAGCGTCGCCAATGCTCCGCTGTGCCTCCATATCCTTGTGCTTTTGCTTTTTCCGATACTCAGCAGCGTTGTCGCGGACTTTACCAAGCGTCAGCGCGCGTCCGGCCCGACTGTCGTTAGCCCAGGTGCCGATGCGCTTGACGGGGTTTATTGAGGCCGTCATCGAACGTGCCAGCTTCTTCAACTCAATGTCATCTTCTTCGTTAGAGCGCTGGCCGGGCGCTAGCATGGGATACGAGTCATCGCCATTGTCATGGTCGCCATCGTCGCTAGCGATGCCAAGACGCTTGTTCTGAGCTCTCTGAAAGGCTTCGTCGCGGATAACTGCCTCATCCTCATAGGTTATGGGAAGATACCGCAAAAGGGGACCGAAGGAGCGATTCATTAGAATCTGGAATAAGGCCGTGAGGCCCAGGACCACAAGCATGACAATACCGTGTTCGGTGCATGACGCCTCGCCATCGCCGTCGACAGCAATAAAAAATAAACCAGCCAGGCAAAGCTCCATGACATAGAGACCAGTGAAGGTTTGGTTGATAGCGCGCGGGTATAGAATACCGCCAGTATCAATAGCAAAACGGTTGACATATAGCATGGAGTAACGCTGGGCGATCCAGAACAGACTGAAAGTGACGATAGCAAACAGTGAGATCAGAGGCGCAACAATAGCGTATACCAGTGCAATACAGGCAAAGTTGGTGTAGACAGGGAAGAAGGAACCCCAGCTAACGCTGGACAAGCTCACGTTTCTGGTCCACTTGTCTCGGGCAGTCGAATCAAAGAGCCGGGCAATGACATACCAGCCAGCAAGAGCGCCAATCTGGAGCAGGGTACCGGACGAGGTCGATAGAGCCTGCAGAATCATGTAACTGAAGAAGTAGTTGGCAGACTTGGGCAGGTTCTCAGCTAGCAGGGACAGAATTGATGTCGGGTCCTTTGTCAAGCCCTGCAAATTGGCAAGCAACTCATCAGCACTGGCAGCAAAGAAGGACGCTACAGACACAATGAGAAAGACTGTGACGAAAAGGAAGATGAAGTAAGAGCGCTGGACAAACTCTGCCTTTTGAGCGCCGGTCTTGGCACCCTTGACCGTGGCTAGGAAATCGAGTATCATAGGGACCAGAACCAGCAGGATAGCAAGTAGCACGGTAGGCAACACACCGACAATGGAGCTAGAGATCTTGCGCATGTTTTCGGTGGCAACAAGGAAGCCGAGCCACTGAAACTGATTCACCAGTGAGTCGATCTGTCCCAGCGACGCTGTAAAGGCAACGGGAATGGTCCAAAACATGATCATAGCGGCAACAGCAGTTGTTACTAGTGCTGTACGCGCCCACTCTTGCCACCATGGAATGGCCATGTTATCCCAAATGACATCTCGCGGCGAAACTTCGTTAATACGAGGAGCCATCTGCTTGGGGACGTGATGGATAGCAGATTGACAGGCCATGTGAGCAGCGACTTGGTGGTTGAATTGGATAAATGCCGAGTTCATCAGCGGGTATCTTTCGGGGTGCTTTTGGTCTTCTTCGATCTCCATATTGAGACGTGCCAGCTCGATGCGGCACCAATCGATAGTGTCAACCTTCTTGTTGATTAGCGGCAGGCCAGGCAGGAAATCCGGAGTCCACGTGAAGATAGGCAGTCTGTGCGTTGGGCGATGCTTCTTCTTAAGCCATTTCTCCCAAGCTGCAGCGGGAACCTCAGCACCCTCCTTTGAGATGTTGGTCTTCAGTGGGTTCGGATAGTCCAAGTCAGCAACGTCGATTGAGATGAGCTGGAAAGTCCACAACAGCCGGCGCCAAGCAGGTACATTCAGATCGTTCTTAACTTCGCGCTCAGCACTCTGGGGAACAGGCGAGGCATAACTGCCCTCGGGGGGCTTCCAAAACTCCCAGAAACGAGGCTTCACCTTGCTGTACATGTCATCGAGGTTATCAATTCGGCGAACAGTATTGCTGTATACAGCAGGTGGCGGGTCCTCTTGGCTCTGAACTCTAAATGTCGAATCCTGTGACGGACTAGGCGAATGGAAGGACGGATAGAAATCAGGGCTGCGACGACGGCCACCAGAGGGGTCATAATCATCCGGAGCTTCCATTGCAGCGAAGCCATTTGTGTTGTCAATGGTGCTATCCATTCCTTGACTAACAGCTTTGATTCCATGGCCAGTCTTCTGCACACCACCAACAATGCCTTCACCCACTTTACCAACACCGCCAACGATGCCGCCGCCAACTTTGCCAACACCACCAATGACACCTCGACCAACCTTGGATAGGCCAGAGGCAAACTTCTTGGGGCTAGTACTATCGGCGATGCTAAGACGCTTGCGGGCTTTGCTGACCGCATCAACTACATCGTCGTCTTGGGTGTCGGCATTAGCTGCTGTCTCAACACCATCGGTGTTCTCGGCACGACGCTGGGCCTCGTCATCTTCATGGGCGCGGCGAGCAGCTAATTCTTCCTTGGAGGGACCCTTCTGACGTTGCTTTTTACGCAGTTTCTTCTCATCCTTGGCCAGCTGCTTCATCTGGGCCGTCTTCGTTGCTTTAATCAACTCTGTCTCGGCGCACTCAAGCATCTTGTTTATCGAGTCACGCTCGTGGACTTTGTTAAGTAGAGCAGTAAGATCGCGATTCAGCCAGATGTTTCTGATGCCGCCAGGGAAAACGTCGAAAAGACCACGAAGCGCATCTTCGCTCAACCACTTGGCAGGGATAGAGTTGACCAGAATAGTGGTTGCCGAAGCCCTCAAGCGATGTTCAGCACTGGTCAGGTAGTCTTGACGGAGCTTGATGTACACTCGCATCTCAAAGTAGAATACGGTGCAGACCCAAATTACGACGCAGATAGCAAGGGTCAAATGCACGCCGTAGCGGTTTGTGTTTTCGGGTCTGACATTACCCCAAGCAAGTGTATCCAAGCCGGTTACGTCACTGCTATTGTTGGCATCGGCCTTTTCGTTGATGTCCTGGCCCTTGCCATCGATATAATTCAAGGGGATCAAGATAGGAATAACAATGCAAGCAATAGGAATGAAGATGACCAGTAACGTCTTGAGATACCGGAGAAAAAAGTAGGCATCAAGACCACATTTATTGATGATCTCACGGTCCTTAAAGGACATGAGAGCAATGATCATGCCCCATGGCGTCCTTGGTGGGGGTTCGGTGCGCTCACGCTCGGGTACAAGATATGTTTTAGGTTTACTAGTAGCGATGACATGTTAGTGAATGTTGTTGTGCTAGAATTCTTAGTGTGCTCTAAAGGTGGCGACTCTACAAGTAACAAGAGTATAGCTTTGTTTGGTCATTCCGCAATATAGAACAATAAGAGGATGCAGAACACTAAAAAGAAAGCCTTCAATCTTATAACGAATTTGCAAGCTCAAGGATTACTAGGTAGGAACAAGATTTTTGGGGGGCATCTAGAATAGGAAACTTACAAGATGCGTGCAAGGCGATTTCGCAGCAGTAGAAAGAGGCCGACTTGAACGGAGAAAATGACTATCGAAACTACCAACGCCGTGAGGAAAGAGTTCAAACTAACACCAGATAGCTTCTGAGCACTACCGCCTTCACCGTCGATATTATCGGCAGACGAAACAGAAGAGGAAGACGCTCGTGGCAATACCATGGCTTCAGTAAGCGTTGCAAAACCAGCAGCAACGAATCTCCGAGCCAGAGAGTCGCTAACCTGGCGCGGCAAAGGCCCTGCCATTGTAGTAGCGAGAGAGCGCCGTGGGAGCGAAAGCGTCGAAAGTATAGGCTAAGTGACAGCGCTTCGTCGGCAGTAGAAAGTGGGCTGGCAAGTGGTATTATAAGCCGCCAAACGGGCTTTCGTCTTCAAATGCCTACAGAGGTCGAAGTCTAATTTGGGGCTGGTGCAATAGTTGAACAGAATATCAGAGTTGCAGATGTGAAGAGTTGAAGAAAGAAGCCTCTGAGACTGAGACTATTTAATTGGCACGGAAGCAGATCGGTGCTCTAATTCAAAGCTAGACAGACAGCAGCCAGGGCGAGACCGACTAACTATATGAGCTGCACGGGAAGCAGAGCGATAAGTAGCTGAAAGATGCGAGACACTAAGTGGGTGCGTGTGGGATGAGCGAAAAAGGCGGGTGGGTGGCAGGCCAACAGTGCATAAAGATAATACCGAACAAAGATCGCCAAGCTGAGTTTTTCTTTCTATGGGCGTAAGGAAAAATGACGGGCAGGTTGATATGACGGTGAACTAGAACGAGCTAAATAGGTGAGTGCTCAGCTCTCTTTGAAGCCCTTTGTGTGGTAAGCACGGAGAAGCACAGCATACAGCCAGGTCCAAAGCAGTAGTTCAATAAGCTGCGGGTAGAGTATGGGAGACAGCAATGATAGGTAGATCAAATATTAGGGATACAGAACGAAGGTCGGTCGCCGTTGCGGATAGCTTGTTAGTACAGGTGAATAGTAAAGGACAGAGTCTGTATGAGTAAACGCAACCAGGGCCGACAAAGCACAGAGAGCGATTAGAATTTAAGGAAGAAAGAAGCAAACCAACAAAAAGGGCGTCGTACAGTAAGGCGGCGATGACGATGATATAAGATCGCAAAAGGACCGGCAATGGAAACAAAAAGAAAAGATGCCGCCAGGAGAAAAGAAGCTCAGCACCTAGACAAAAGAAGGAAGACAGCGAAAACCAACAATAGGCGCTGCATGAAGTCTCAAGGCAAGGACCAGCGGTGGACTCGCGCCCAGGGCAGGAAATTCTGCCCACGGGATCGTTGTTTCCTTGTTTAGATGTTTACGTTTGGCCGCCTTCCCTGGGACTGACAGGAGAAAGCGTCCATGGGCTAAAATCTGTCACCTCGCTCGCTGTACGGAAGGTTTTCTTCCTCTAGCAAGATTTGCTCTTCCTGTTCATCGCCATTTCTTTTGTTTCTTCTCTATCAAGGTGAATATCTCTTCCTCAAGATGGCAACTCTTCAATTGCTATGCAACTAAGATATGTAGACGCCAGCTCTTCTGCGCATCATGTTGCAGACTGTATCGCCTTGATACAGATTGATTGGCCACTGAATGGCCCTGGCCCTCAACCCCCGGTCTACTTGGTCCAAACACCGCAGACTGAGAGCCACTACATATAAGCCGCTGTCTTTTACGTCGTTTCTTTGTGCTATTTCGGGCTGGCATGATAACATAAACCGTCGGATCGGTATGCGCCAACTCTCCAACTAGAACATCAATCAGTATGTTGTGTGATTCCTTTGTGCTAACTCGTTGTCCTAATCCTCTATCTGCTAGCCCTAGTGCTTCTCCTGGACTCCCTTACTCGCTACCTGTAAACCCACATTAGCCTCAGCGAGGATCATCGAAATAGAAAGAAAGTGGCCCTTTAGACTCGTTTAACCTCGTGCGCGTTCGGCGAGCTGGAGGATTAGACGGTAGCGCCAGAGGAGGGCAGCAGCGAGGAGAAGCACGGCTTAACATCAAATGTAGGCAAGATCCCTACAAAAGACTCCAGACAATCAGTTTCCCCTTCATCTCAACACACACACTTACTCATTGATCGCCGCAGCTGCCCGCTTACTCGGATCGTTCCCTTCTTGAGTCTGCCAGCGTCTCCCAAATCATGGTGGCGACTCACTATCCATCGCTTCTATTCAGCTTCACAAACGCTACTGCCACTGCCACCTGTCCAGCGAGCCACTAATCACGAAAATCCACTACCTTCCCCTCATTTGTAGTTGTTGACTGATCCTGTCTATTAGTAATTATGACGTCTGTGTTGTGGCGCTAGAACCTCCCAGTCCAACTGAAGATGATGAGACCGTCTTGTAGGAAATTGTAGGAAAGAAACTAGTAAAATATAGAGCAGATCCGTTCCAAGATCACTACCGCTAGCCCAGATACTGTAATTTCCCAGCCACTACTATGCTAATATGTAGCTTCGACTCACCTACGTAAATCCCCCGAAAAGATTAGGCTTTCTACTATGCATAGAACCATGCTCAAGAGTTGTTATCCCCCTCAGAGCAGACTGATAGATATGGCAAAGATATGCCATCTACTTATCATTGAGAGGTTAACCATTGCACACTGAGAGCAAGATGTCAACATACTTACGGATTCCAGCATATAACAGATACGTCATATATCTCTTTGCTATAGACTCAATAAGCTAACAACGCCACTGCTATTACTTACTCACCACTACTACAACATTACTGGCCCAAAGTCAGCTGTTTAAGATTCGCTGGAAGACATACATTTGTTTCAAGCCTGTCCTAAGGCAGTTTCACTACCGCGGGTTCTTCGTGCAGGTTGCATTTTGCATACGATCCAGCGTAAGAACACCACGATCTAGTATCTTCATAGTTCTAGAAACTTAATAAGATTAATGATTGAAAATAAAAATGAAAAGCACCACGATATATATATCTACAGTACATATTAATAGTAGATGACAACATTAACGAAACGCAGAAAAAGTGTGAGGTTATCAATAGAAGCCTTACATAATGCAGTGACTCGAGCCATTCTAGCGCAGACATCCCTTTCTTTGATTTCCTATTATAGGCGACCATGACGTGAATTATAGGCAATAATGAATAAAGGAGAAGTCGGCCGCCATTTTCCTGTCTTAGCACGTCTTTGTTTTCTAAACCCTAAAAATACTACATAGTAACACTCAGAAATGCCATCGACAAAACTCAAAAGAGTCCGAAGAAACGCATAAGCGAGCGTACCGAGCCCAAGTACACCTAAAAACAAGCGCGCATTGGCAAAGTATAACAAAGCCTATAGGCCACCAAATAACGCATGAAGGCGCTTCTTCCGACCCCTAGTAAGATACAATGTGCAAGCGATAAAATATGCATGAAAAAGATGCAGCATATGCTATGCTTAACTAAATGGCTAGCCTTGTTGGCGCTTGTATGAGAAAGGAATTGCACTGGTTTAATCACTAGAACACCAGCTTTTCAGCCTTGATATGTAATTCATATGAAGTAAGTGCGCTTCAATGGTTAAGGCATTCTTAAATTATTAGAGTTAGTGTCTTAGGGTTAGGGTCAGAACCAATTAGATAGCAACCTCTAACAATGTTATATACATATCTACATTACCCGACTCTAGTTAGCCTATATGGTAGGTGCTATGTCCATTATTGTACTGCCACTTTGTGGTTGAGTGTCTGTTCAAGGCAGTCTGAAATCTATAGATAGAGAGACCAAACAGAATTTAGAGGTATTATCAAGGCATCATTGTTTGACTTGATAAATACGGCACAGGGAGCAGGTGGCTAATAGTAACCTTTGACAACTTCACAAAGCCACGGCAGTAGTTTCTGACGCTTGTATCGCCCTTACAGAATGAAGCTAGTATACAAGAATATTATAGACTACTATCGTTGACGTATATATTACCATGTCCGCATTAGGCAGCGTGAGCTATTGCTCTTAGCAACTAAAAAAAAATACTGAAGTGGGTTGTAAACATCCACAATACATTATGTTGCTTTAGTGCAGAAACATAAATCAGGGTGAGCGAGATATCAATTCAAGTTAGAAGCAAGCGGGAGAAGCCGGCATTGACAGACCTACTTTCAGTTTTGCATTTGTGATGGTGTATTACGATCTAACACCATCTTTTGCATGTCGTCAGCCGTCCTGACTTATACAATCAGTAGTACGCATACAAATGCAGCTTCTGCTTGGGTACGACACATAGAACAACCCTTCCGTCGAATGCCTCGTAGTAAATTCACGAAGTCTTACACTTGTTGGAGTTATGCAAACACCGTACTGTACACTTCCCACACAAGGTATACACTTACGTGCGCCACATATACGTAGTGTCATAGATCGTGTTGTTCATAGCCGCCGTGAGCAAGTACAATAACATAAGTATGTACAAACTCTCGAGATGTCGCATGGTGGGGGCAGCTAGAGATGATTACTCCCAAAAAAGGGTTTCATACCTGATGACTATTAGTTTGGGTCGGCAACGAAACGGTGAGTGAATCTTGTGTGCTGTATTCCTGCGTATGCATGGTTGATAGTACACACATACATACTCATATATGCATGTGTGCAAAAGGATACAACCACTGTTTACTCACTTGATGTATATGCGCGATTCTGAAACAATGGATATCGTGTCTAGCTTACCTGGCTTACCACATGAGATATGCCTCGTAATCACATCGCATATTCTTCAGATCTTTCCGTGAAGACCGAACAGGCAAAATGCCAAGCAAGAAAAACAAGTCTTGATATTATTATTAGTACTCTCTGTAGCCTATGTATAGTTCAAGCTGTGGAAAGAGATGATACAACGAAAAGACTGAGAAGTAGAGGATAACGGATGATCATTGAAGGGATGAATGGAAATCATGGAAGGAATAGAGCACAAAACAGAACATAGGCCCAGAGCTTCTTCCGGAAGGAAAGGCTCGGTTCAGCTGCGACTTACCAAACTCCTGAATCAGTGGTACGATTCATGTTTCGGACTCTTCTCTAGCCATCCAAAAGAAACTAGGCATTGCCAGAGGCGGAATATAGATATATCTGTACTTGCGCACATAAAAAAAACATCGTTGTATATAGTATAGTACATACTTTGCGTACACAGGCTGTACAATCAAGAAGCATATTAATATGTTCTTTGACAGTCAATTCTAGCTTGTTCGAAGGAAACCATCTTTGTTACGGATATCTGCAGATAACCTTTTGTCATGGCGCTGTTAGTCGTAGAAGTCTCGGGTATAATTGACGTTTTTGATGAGAAAGCACTCATCTATACAGTAGCACTTTTTCTATCGAAATTGTTACTTGCCCTCATGTTTCTCTCATGAGTTTCAACCCCAAGTTCTTACAATACCTATATCACACGGCTTCTTTTCTCTGTTCTAGGCATGATTACAACAGTAATGAGAAGAGCCACCAAAAAGTTTATGATGTTTACATACTCTAGATTTTTTTAACTCATTATTCGATTAGATGTTAACTATGGCGAGATACTCTAGGGTTGACTGACACTAGTATAGCCGATAATGTCACCCAATGTTAATGTTAGTCCAAAAGAATGTGAATCTACAGTAGTATTGCTAGTAACTGATAGCTGCATATCTATATCCGATAGATAAGCATTGATGATCTCCAGTCTTTAGCTTGGCCCTTCACTCACAGACGCTTTGCCCGTAGAGGTAGAGCTAGCATGTAAATAGCTTCTACTGTGCAATAATTGCTTTATTGGTATTGGAGAAAGTTGACGCGAGATCCGCGCGGGTAACTAAAAAAAATAATAGATAAAACCTCCTCATCCATAGTTGAGGTCCCAAAAGATCGACTTCTAGAATGGATGGGGGTGTATGAGGGTGGATGGAAGGGTCAACGAACTCAGATCGGAGTAGGCGAGCACTCTCGAGAACGGAAGAATACAATGGGCTTGGGTAGAAATTAGAAACGATTAACCTTCCGATCTATAGGAACTTTCGAGGCGGAGAACATGATGCTCAGAATCATCAGGGAATCGAGCCTAAAAAGCTATATCAAGTAACAAACCCTTTCTGATGCGCAGCGCTTTGGTAGCAAAACTGATCTACCGAGAACTGAAGCTGGGCCCATTGCCTTTGCTGGGTTTCTGGAGGAGGTATGTTACAAAGAAGCTACGAGACGACAGAATTAGGCCTCATGCGGATACATGGGAGGCTTTCTTGAAACACCAGACTATATCCTTTTCAACGCCAAACGAGAGCTCTCCCCTGGTTGCCCTTTTTCCCTACCTCTATTTCCTGGGGCGGATCTCAGATATGAGTAGTTTCTTGGGCGTACCTGACAACGCATAGAAGATGGAAGGATTTCGCATTAGCAGCTAAAAATCTCTAACACTTTGTTAGACGATTTGTGTTCGATGCCAAGACGACGACGGACTATTGTTGAGTAACAGTATCAAGTATTAGGCTAGTCATAGTCTGATATTCTGAGATTTTCAGACCTAGGAAACTGGGATAATAGACAAAAAAGGGCAATATTAGGGAAATTCAGTACTTTCTCTTGTTTAATTCTATCAGAGTTAGGTGGTATTTGTGAGGCTTGTGCTCAAGCCGCGCGTGCGGAATAGCCAATGGTTCGTGAAGTTTCAGAAACAAGACAGAGCAGTTCTTGCAGCGATGACTGATTCTCAATCCGATGCCTTGCTTCGGTTGCAGTTGACCTGCTGCATGTCGAAAAGGAGATAGGCGATAGTAGCAATCAAGAAGGGGCAGTTAATACTAATATTAGCAAGCATGCAGACACACTATGCCAAATCACGGGAAGGAAGCTTGGGGCACCTGTTGGGAGGTCAGTTGGATGGAGGGATGGTGAGCAAGTATATGGTAACATTGAGAGACTAGTAGTACTTGTAGCTACTAGTACCGAGTCTTTAGTTTAGAGAGAGCTCGCGATGTTTGTGTGAGCCAGTGTCAACCAGTGAGTGCAATCAGACAAAGCGGATTTTGTATCTGGTTTGGGATTCAGCGCTTACAAGATTCAGTCTCAAAATTACTCAAAATTAATAGATAAGATATATCCTAAAAGAAGAAGTGAAACAGGGCCTGAAATGCTGGTTAGCGGTATTGTCTAGGACAAGGTTTAAAAATCCGTATGTAAGTGAACGTCCAGTCTGATCGGAGCATGGTGTCTAGAGGGCCAAGTCAAGCGATGTCGATAGAGCATGCAAGAATAGGATGCTATCAGGGACACAGATAGATAAAAAGGGACTGTATCGAGATGACCATGGTTCTTAGTCCGATACTACTTTCTTGTGTACGATACCAGGCTAGAAATAGTGGCCCGCTGCTCCCACGCGAGAACAATGATGAGCCTCAAGGCTAGTCGCTGAATCAAGGTCGTTGAGGAGATGAGACTTTGATCGTCTTCCCATGTTGCAAAGCGTGTGACAGTGGGAGCTAGACATTCTATATTATGGAATGATGCTATACTTAGCAAGAAGAAGATTATATGATCAGGTAGAAATCTTCGCAGTTCTAGAAACTGCATAAGATCATTGATCAAATATCTTTTAGTTGATTAGACGGAGGGCATGATAGTTTCTAGTGAAGGGAGAGTAGCAGCAGCCATGGTGGATGTTTCTAGCTAGATAATCCCGAGAAAAGACAATGCGGTACACCAGAAAATACCTAGCGAGAACTCAGAACAGAAGAAGAAAAGAAGAGTGAAGATTAGTTAGTATCTTGTTGTTGTTATCGTTGTTGTGTTGCCGACTCAGTCACATTGAGGAACAAGGTCGCCTATAATGGGACCTTGTTCGAGACAGGCAAGAACAACACCGTAAATACTATCGAGCAAACAGCCCTTGTACAAAGTACAATGCAAGCAAGCAAAAACGATAGCAGGCGATAATATAGGCTGGCCCCATAGCTTGTTTGAAGTTCTGTATACTAAAAGCAACAGAGCCACATGAAGCGTGCTTCTTCTCTCGCCCGCCCTGCTGCGGCTCCTGTGCTCTTGATCTACAGAAACGATATTCCTGGGCGTGTACAAACAAGGGCCGGGTGGGTGTGGCTATTTCTGGTACGGGAAAACAACATCATCTTGTCGTCCTGTTTTGCTATGGAGGCCGTTACGGCCAAAACGTAACCTGCAGACGAGGAATTTACTTTACCGGCAGGACCAGACGGGGGACGTTGCCTAGATATAAAGTAGGCCATGTTCCCGGTGCCTAGTCCTTTCTTTTTCTGCCTCATTTCTCATCATCACTACTTTCTTGTACTCTACCACGCTCTGTTCTCATTGCTTCTTTTCTTTACTTCATATTATCTCTACGTTCTCCATCTTTCTTCTTTGCCGTGTTCATAGTCCTCCTGGTGAGAACTTCTATTTCAAAACCTTACCCCTAATAATTCCATTCTCCTAGTTTGAAGTAGGCCAACAATACTACTTCAATCAGACAGACTAAGCGTTGCCACGAGCACACCCTGATCTCCTATCTTGAAGTTTTCTGCACGTTCCGGCCCTTCAAAGATCTCGATCTCAAGTCTTTGACCAGTCGTCGGCTTTTTTCCTTTTCTTCTCCTCCCTACATATCTCTTCCATTCTATAGCTTTTACAATGGTTGCTCACATCGGTCGTGAATCCGCCCCGGAGGCTGTTCAGCCTATCGCGTACACTGCTCCCGTCGAGCGCTTTGACATGAAGATTGCTGTTATTGGTGCTGGTAAGTACATGCATATTTGGCCCTAGTGGCTTTGAAACCACGGGCCGCACTTCTTTTCCAGATGTTGATCGCGGTACTAACCCAAACCCTAATAGGTATGGGCGGTCTCTCTGCTGCGCTTTCCCTAGCTAAGAAAGGCTTCCGTAATGTCCATGTGTACGAGACTGTCATCGATCTGGGCTTCACTGGTGCTGGCATCCAGCTGGCCCCCAACATGGCCCGTATCCTGGACCGTCTGGGCTGCTGGGATCCCATCTACACCGAGGCTACCAACGTCAAAGCCGCTAACATCCGTGGTAAGTTACTCTCCATATAATTTCTGGCATGCATACATGTCATCTATGCTGCAATGCTCCCATACCTGCATATATGTCTGCCCGCTCACTGCTTCCTTAACCCCACACTGCAATAATTGTCACTCATG
Source organism: Endoconidiophora polonica (assembly GCA_001856765.1). Lineage (NCBI taxonomy): Eukaryota > Fungi > Ascomycota > Sordariomycetes > Microascales > Ceratocystidaceae > Endoconidiophora > Endoconidiophora polonica. The sequence continues at coordinate 103,248 of LXKZ01000244.1, read as the reverse complement.
CTAACGATCGAGATAACAGAGGGTTCTACCAACGAGACTCTTACTCGTGTGCCCATGCCCAACGTCGCCGAGCTGTACGGCTTCCCTCATTGCACCGGCCACCGTTCGTCGCTAGCTGGCCGCATGTACGATGCCTGCTTAGAGGAAAAGTCTATCACTTTCCACTTTGGGACCCGTCTCGTTGACGTCAAGTCCTTCTCTCCTCGCCCCGAGTTTGTCGTCCGGCCTATTGAGGGCGATGAGTATATCGTCACTGCCGACGTGCTGATTGCCAGCGACGGCATCAAATCTGTTGCCCGCGCCCGTATCCTGGAGTCTCTGGGCAAGCAGGAGAGCGAGAAGGAAACTGGCCAGGCCGCGTACCGCATCATGCTGACCCGCGAAGAAATGAAGAACGATCCCGAGATGCTTGCTCTTGTCGACAGCGATGAGGTCGTCAGATGGATCGGCGAGAAGCGCCATATCATTGCCTACCCCATCCACAATCACACCATCTATAACCTCTCGACCACTCAGCCCGACGCCAACTTTGCTGCTGCTCCCTCTGCCACCTACACTACCCGCGGTTCCAAGAGTGTCATGCTGGATGTCTTCTCTGACTTTTGCCCGCTCGTACAGCGCATGCTGAACCTTGTTCCCGAGGGTGAAGTCTGCGAGTGGCGTTTGCGCATGCACAACCCTCTGCCCACTTGGGTACATGGCTCTGTCGCTCTTGTTGGAGATGCCTGCCACCCCACTCTGCCGCATCTCAGCCAGGGTGCCGCCATGGCCATCGAGGACGGCGCCGTTGTCGCCGAGGTCCTGGCTCTAGCACCCGACCTCAAGCCCGAGACCATCTCCAGATCTCTTAAAGCCTACCAGGTTCTGCGCAAAGACTGGTGCACTAACCTGGTTGAGATGGCCTACCAGTCTGGCCGCACCTTGCATCTCGGTGAGGGCAAGGCTAAGGAGGAACGTGATCGTCTCTTCGCCGAGGCCAATGCCGGCAACGCTAGCGCCGTTCCCGACAAGTGGGCCTCGCCCGATGTCCAGAAGATGATGTACGGCAACGATGTCGTTGCCCGTATCAATGCCGAGTTCGAGACTCTGTACGCCCAGGCAGCTTATATCTAAACAATACAGCTAGCCATTGAGTCTTTCATGGCAAGCCCATAGCAGAAACGTTCATGTCTCTAAGAAGTAACCTTCAGTCTGTGTCTGAAGACTAGTCTTTGCATATGCGCTTTATTTTCCTGCCTCATGTCTTTAGACAATATGTATTACACCCTATTGGCCACGAAAACGCATGCATCCAACCTTGCAGGCCTTCCCTTGTCGGATCGGTTTTTTTTTTTCCTGTTTTATTCTTTGGCTGTGGAATTGTTGTGTCTTTACTTAAGCGCGCCTACTAGTTTTTCCTGTTTGTTTCTTGTTGTAACGAGTTTCTTTTATTCTTTATCTTCAGCACCTTGTATTTATCGTCGTCACCTTTGACTGCCCCTCCAATAGCACCGATTATTATGATAAACTTTTGCTTTTAACTTGTACAAGACAGTGCGTGAATTGTGACCTACGTATTTATGAATGAGCGTTTATCCATTTTTAGATAGTTACGGGTTACTTACTACCATGCGGGAAACGCGGAAGCTAATGCAGGCATTAAGCGACTGTGTGCATGTGAGTTTCGGTGTATTTGATCAAGTTGTTGTTGAAAAAAGATGGTAACAATTAACAACGATTTTACAAGACGCATTACTATACAAATCACATGTGGGCATTCGGTGATAACAGAAAGATAATTAGATTCACGAAAATTCTATGTTATAGAAAAAAAAGCAGTCGCTTTTTACATATAGATATGCCATACATGAACAAGTAGCTCATATCAATTTAGTAAAAGAGAAAGAGAAGAGAGAGGGTATAGGAAATTGTAGCCTCTATAATGAAGATAGGCAACCGGAGATATAGCAGCAAGGTAACAGGCGAGTATGGTGTAGGAAGAAAACGACGGGTATTTTTATCGAGTCCAACAGTATCTAGGATGATGAAATGACGAGCCAGTAGTAGCCTTAAAAAAGATGGAAAGATAGCGAATAGTATGATGATATACATAATAATAGTTTCGTTCGATCACAATTTCAGTTGCTTGCAGATAGTCGCTATGCTTCTGCGGCAATCGTGATGACTGTATGGTGTTTCGGTCTTCTCTAACGAGAAGACGTATCGTAACAAGAAGAGCTTCTTTAGTGAGAAGAAGAAAGATAGCGGGAAGAAAAACAGGCCGTCTAGAAAAGGATATCCAAGCAGCAGCAACATGCCATAGCAGCCAAGCAGCCCTGCATACAACCGGAAGAATCACTGCGGCCACGCGCGTCCTGGTACTGTCCCTGAGGAGGGTAGCCCTGCGGCGGATAGCTCTGCTGCGGCAGATATCCTCCTTGCGGTGGGTAGCCACCTTGTTGGGGATAGTAACCGCCGGGTTGCTGCGGCAGGTTTGGATCGTAGTAACCGCCCTGTGGCGGATAGCCGCCACCCGGCTGCATCTGCATTTGTTGCTGCTGGTAGTATCCACCAGCGGCACCAGCGCCGTTGTACTGGTCGAGAACGCCGGGCTGTTGTTGGTAACCGCCGTACGCCTGTTGAGGGGCCTGTATGCCACCAGGGTAGGCAGGAGGAGCGTTCTCTTGCTTCGTAGCCATGGCGATGCTGGGTGTCTATGTGGAGATGGTGATGAATTGAATAAGAGATATTCTTGGGTTTTATTCGCGGTTCGTGATTATGTTTCTTTTATTGAAGCAGGATTGTTCGTTGCTCGCGGTAAGGAAAGGCAAAGAAAGAATTGAATCTGAGAAAGATAAGTGTGAAGGAAGAAAGTAAGAAAAAGGGTTTAGTCGCGAGGAGAGAGAAAAGGGTAGTTAGCTACTACTTCGCAACATAATGACAGTAAAAACTGCCCTGCTAAGATCTCAATGGACTAGTCCTACTACCGAGTATAGGAACGACGAAACAAAACAAGAAGTAAAAGAAGAACAGAGCGTTAGCCTAGAACTTTCAACCTTATTTACTTGCATGGGCCCAAATAAATCCAAACTTCCCTTGCTCCTTTGCGGTCTTTCTGACTAAGTAACCCTAACGATACTTTTATAGTGAGGCCTCCAAGATTGCTTCTTGACTTAAGGTTTAGTATTTTAAAAGCATTTATTTTGATGTATTAACACTTCAGACGAGAATAGTAAAAATGAAGAACGAGTCAAAGGTTATGATTTCTTCCAGTTCTCCCCAACCAAAGATCATTTCTACGCATTTCCTAACGGCTAGCTTGATAATAGTATGTTAAGATTAGAGATAAAAGATCATATTTGGCATGTATTTTGCTAAGGAAGTAAACTGATGCCATTACGCATGCAGCATGGCTTATCCATTCTATTTTTCTGCCTATTTATCCGTAGTACGATGTTAGCCGTCAAGTTACGTCTTCTTGAGTTAGCTAAGCCCTTTGCATTTGTAAGTCACAAGTTGTTCCTTTCTGACTCTTACTTTATTGTTTGTGTTGATCCAATTATTGACCCTTATTTTCTCTCACCTGATAGGTAAGCGAAAACAAGTTGGGGGCTGTCAATTGACACAGATTTGTATGAATTCCCGGGAGGCTGTGTTTCCGTGAAATTAACGGAGTTAACGTGTTTCTACTTTCTACCAATACCACCATGTTGTTAACTGGGCTGTGCAAAAAGATTTAGTGTTAGCTGTAACTTTTTTCGTGAAATATGAGATATGAAGCCTAGAGGTGATTGATGTTTTTTTTTTTCTTTTTTTTAGTCTTTCGTTTCAACTACATACCAAAGATGAATGTGGCACACATGATAAGTTAACTTGGGCTGACTTAACCCTGGAACCGATATGTGACCCTTAGATAGGAGAGGGTTGGTATGAGACCTTAGCCGGAGCTCTGTCGCGAGCCTTTTTGTCCAGCAATGGAATCCATGGGCGATAATATATAACCTAACATAACATAAATATTAATGCACATCCTATTGTGTAGACCCTGTTGATTGGCGACGAACCCTATCACTAGAGTTAGTCTATTTATCCACTGACTGCAATTAAAAAAGGAAACTCTAGACACTTTGATATCTACTTGAAAACATAGAATCTATCGGAACATTTACTATCAACTAGTTAATATACATATCAATCGACTTGAACCATTTGTCGTATAAGCATCCACTGAATAACTGAATCAAAGCTACTCTCTACCTTAACAGACCCTCCAGCTAAACCTCATAAAGAACCGCCGTTGCTTACAAAGCTGTTATTTTTGAGGCACTAATAAATATAAACAACAACATGTTAGGTGATAGTGAGACATAGTGTAATATAAAGCGAAATACTATCTATCTTGATGCCTATCTGCTAATGGTAGGATAGCATATTGATAACGTGTCAATCTTCTCGATATGGAAACGGAACTATTTTCATCATCTGTAGAACAATATAGTTCACATATGTGCTATGAGTTGCAATTATTTTGATATCCTGCAACCATAATTTACAACATTCCTACTGTATGAATGATGTGGTAGAGTCTCAAACCCATCCACATTTGTTCATTTACTTGAGGAGCTTAGAAATTGGACAGTTCTAGAGCAACATAGTTGTACAGTTAAAATCGGTGCGACTCTGTCCGTTCAGAAGCCTTCCTTGCCCACTTTATCTGTAGTATATCCTACTAGTAAGAACTATTCGCAAACCCCTGCTAGCTTTCCGCAGGCAGCTCGGTCGCATAGCTCGCGGTAAGCAACCTATCGACATCTACACCCCTCACTTACGCGCTCTCCTCCTGGCCAGAAACTCTTCATAGAAAGAGCAACCCAACCTGTTATTACATAGGCAGTCTCAACTGACTCGCGTGCACGTCAAATTAGATGAGAGAGTGCCCCGTATTGTCACCTCATAACAGCACAACTACATTCCTTTGGCAAACAGGGCTCACATATTTGAAAATGTGCGTTAGCCTTGCCGATTTTTGATATCTTTCATTATTACTACAACAAGCACATTTTACCTCTGTGTCTTTGATTTGATTGTTCTTATTTAAAAATTTGGGTTTCATATTGTTTTCATATCGTTTCTGACGACTTCTAACAATTCAAATATTAGAGGATTTATCGAAAATGGCCGAAGAACTCACTTTTGCCGATACTGACAGGGCCAAGCTCGAAAGCTACCTGCCATTGTCTCTGAGTATGGATAGGATCAACAAGACTCTAGTCACTCTGACATTTGCTACTTCGCTCGATTCACAGCTGTCATTGGCTCCTGGAGTTAGAACTTGCCTGTCAGGCCCTGAATCTAAGGCCATGACACACTATCTTCGCTACCGCCACGATGCTATCTGTGTCGGTGTCGGAACTGTCATCGCCGATGACCCGGCTTTAAATTGCCGTATTGCTGGCTCAACCCATCAGCCTCGTCCTATTGTTATTGACCCCAAGGGCCGCTGGAATTTCACAAGGGAGAGCAAGGTCTTCCAGGTTTGCCGAGCTGGAAAGGGCAAAGGGCCCTTTATCCTTATATCACCGTCTACTAAGCCGTCTGTAGAGAAGGTCGCTATACTAGAAGAACATGGCGGCCGATTTATCACTATTGCAGTTGCAGAGGATAGCTGTCGTTTTCAGTGGCCTGATATCCTAGAGGCTCTCAAGGTAGCCAACCTAACAAGTGTCATGGTTGAGGGCGGTGGCCAAATTATCAACTCTCTGTTAGATGTAAAGAGTCAGCACCTCATTGACTCGGTCATCGTCACTATCGCCCCGACTTGGCTTGGTGAAGGCGGTGTCACTGTTTCACCACCTAGAGCAACAACTCAAGCTGGAGCAATTCCAGCCGCTCGCTTGTCAAATGTGGTTTGGCATCCGTTTGGCGAGGACGTTGTGCTATGTGGCCGGCTCTAAGTATAACCCAGAGTTTACTTAGTAATATGGTCCGAATTGTAGGATCTTTGAAACTAGAATTATTGACACATATATCTACCATTAACCGCCTGTCCTTCATATTACTTGTGACCCTGCCAGCGGATGTCCAACAAGCATGATAGGATATACAAGATCCTGTCACTAGATATGACAACTCGAGCTTGACATCAATAATATTCTTAGCCAGAGGCTCGAGATATATCGTTGTCCCCATGCTAGGAGACATAGAAAAAATAGGACCGACGCTCTAATCACTGTGTATAAACTTCTCTACGTCCAGCGTCTAGTCCAATTTGGGATTGCTCGAAGATGATGTAGTCCAGTTTGGTTTTGGTTGAAGATGATGTATAAATCTAATTTTTCTACTTAAAACTTGTAATTTCCTACGCTATCTAACCCCTCTATATAAGATATGTGTTGGTAGACACCTTGCGGTAGTGTATGGATTGTTGTTGCTACACTACTTTTGTGCTTCTCTGTTCAAAAGTTCCTCAGTAAGGAACCGAATCTAGCTATTGAATTTAGCAGGGGTGGAACTTGGTATGTATCATAGTGTTGAATGCCCAAACACAGGTCCAGCCTAGTGCCTGTGCAGTTTTGAAACTAACTCCGCATCTTTTCTACAGCCATTCAGAAGAGTTCGCATATGCAATGACTCCGTGATCCAAAGAGGGTGTATATAGCCTTTCTGAAAAACTATACTGAGCCCTGAGATCATGATGTATATACAAAACAATGATGGCAACCGTGACACCATTTGTTAAATATAGTTAATTACCAAAACATCCAACTTCTTTTGCGCCCAATGCCTCTTCCTTTGAACAACTTACTTGCTTTAGGAGATTCCTTGATACTTTCAACCTGCCGTGCCATTTGCTCTAGACTTTCGTGTTCCGAATCTGAAATTGGCGATTTAGTTGATCTGACTCGCCGCAAAGGACAAATCGATGCCAACTTCAAGAGTCGGGGACTGATTGGTGGCAAAACTATGTCTTGATACTCGTCCTGGTAGTCCGTATACTCCGATGCGGTGTTCATGAAGTCTGAAGATATCGCTGTTGTAGGATGGATAATCACTCCTGATCCGACTCTTTCTAAACTATAATCAAGAAGGTCTTTGTCCCAACCGCTGCACATGGCAATATCAACCAGCGTTGACTTTAAATCATCGTTGCTTGTAATTCGCTTCGACCATTCAGAGTCAACATCGCCAATGTGTATCATAGCAGTAGCGATAGTATTCAAGGATGTTGAAACTTTGACGCCATAATCTGGCTCATTCGCAACCTGGTTTGGGAAACCTGTATGATTGTAAGTTAACCGGATCATGAGGTAGTCGCGAGTGATATTTCCCAGTTGTAATTCAAGATCTTCAAAAAGATAGTCTGCCGTATTGGTCGTTATCGATGATTGCTGTAACTGTGGTCTTGGACGTGGCTGAATCAGTACTTTGACAAGATAAACAACCGAGTTATCAGTTGCAAGAGTGCTGTTTCATGTTAGTGAAAATTTCCCCAAAAAATCCAGAGTGACATGGCTTACATACGGCTGTGGCGCATCTTCAATAATCTCCTCAACGAATGTTCCGGGACTGGGAATGAATTGCGTGTGGAGGTTGTATAAACATCCATACCATCCGTCTTCTATTTAGTCTATTGTTAGCTTTAGTCATGGCGGAATTGGTAGAATACATACGGCCTTCGTAACGGCGTCTTTTGCCGATGCAGAGTTGCTGATCAAGAGGCCGTTCCATGATAAAAGCATCAACGCTAACGGGCGCTGCTAGCTTGGCAGTGACCTCGACAGCTACCCACAATGATACACTTGTGCCTTCAGGTATCACATCTACTGCCGATGTTACTTTTACTTGAGGTACAAGAACAAGTGGGCTGGGTGCTTTTTGAAGAGGCGACTTGATGAGACTGTCAGTCGTTGCTGCGAGGCTAAGTTTAGACATGTTAGAAGCACTCTAAGCTTCATTGAACTGAACATTGACTGATGGTTGAAGAGAAACAGGAAATGGCGTGTTTCTGATGGCGGGCGGAATTCTGGGAGTAGGCGATGGAGAATGTCGGCATGGCTGTTCCCTGAACATTGAAACTCGTGGTGAACAATCCGCAAACCTGTTCATGCACTTGATAGGACTAGAAGGGGCTGTACGGTAGATGGTACCAGGACTTGTTGTGGTTGACTCAGAATCCGTTGCATTTCCTTCAGTACTGCGCCTTCTTTTCTCTACAAAGAGAGTGGACAACCCACCGGGGCCCGTGAATGCCATAGAAGCGTTTAGGTAGACAAAGGACGAGGTTTGTTGATAGAAGTTTGGAGTGGTTGAAATTGGTGATCTTGATAATCAACAACGGCGTAATTGACAGGGTCTGAGCGAGTAGTACTTTGCATACGAAGACCAGTGTTGTAGCTTGCCCGCAGCACAATGTTGATCTCAGTAAACTCAGTAAAGGAAAGAGAAGAAGTTCTAGGCATTGAACTAGTCTGACTATGTCTTGGGTTCCCTGTGGAGTGGTGGATAGGCAACTGCTCAATAGGCACTACGGAGCGATCGGGTATGGGAACGGAACCGGTGGTGTGATGTGTATGGCTGGAGTTAGCCGAATGATGGCTGCTAGAAGGGGTGTGATCTGATAGGATGGGTGCTTGGTGCTGAGGCTCAGATGCCACCGAGGGTGTGCTGGAGTCGGAATGTGAAGATGCGGTCGGGGTGACCGGAGAGCTTGTATATGATGGTGCCGGCTGTAGCACAAGATGCTGCGCAATGGCAACTTCGTACGGCGGAGCAGGAATGGGGTGGTTCGGCGTAACTGTAAATCTAGGGAGTTCGTAGGGCGGAACAGGATCGACCGTAGGGGAATGCAGATCGCGATGGTGTCGGTTGAAGGAAAACGATCGGATTGAGCCGCTATCGAACGGAGCGCCAGCCTGGCGGAGGGCATAGACTAGAACGCCAAAGCTAGCAACGACGATGAGAGCGACAAGTCCAGTATCTAATCCGGCTGGACTGGGAACGATAGTAGAATTACTGGACATGTTTTGGAGAGACTCCATGGAAGGTAATGGAATGAAAGTACTAAATATGGTGTAATGCAGGTATTGGCAATCTGGATGGCCTGTGGAAGAGGGAAGAGCTTCAATGTGCACGTTAATCAATGTAAACAGACCAGTTCATTCTCGTTAGATGATATAGGAAACCACCTACTCTGTAAGGCTCCATTAAGTAAACAAAATTTCAAAAGATATCTCGATCACATGATTGCTGCTAGATAACTGAAAAACATCATATTTCATAAATCATAACACGGCAGAATAGACGGCGCACTCAGACTTCCGCACCAATTGTTCGCATGAGGTTTTCCTTTGTCGTTTCCAGGTCCTGACCTTCGATCTGCAAAAAATGAATCTAGTATGAGAGCGGTTAGCGGTTGGACCACCAAGGTATTGTTTATAGATCCACGACTTACCAGCTCTTCTGTGGGTGCTCCTCCTCCGTATAGAATGGATTCCTGGAGGCTGTGGTTTATATTTTGAGTGACTCTTCGCTCCCAGACGCCTTCCCAGTTCCACTGCGCAGGTTGTCTCGTGATAGACGAAGGGCTTCTAGGCTCAGAAACATCGTCTGTGGAAATAACGCTCTCTGCAATGCCGGGAGCGGCATCTCGGCCAAGCATCAACGCCTCTTTACGGTATAATCTCCACGCATGCCACGCACCCTCATTGCCTGCGGCTTCTAGCGGGATAGAATCCAGCACGTCCTCATCATCAAAGGTGCTACGGATGTAGGCCAGTATATCATACACAGGCACAGCCTCCTTATCGGTGCGCGTGTAGCCCGGGCGCTCGCCTGCTGGCGTGGCGTGAGACATGGGTGTCTCGAAGATGCTGATGCTGCCTGAGTGGGCGCGGGCACCCTGTGACTGTAGGCCATTAGCTGCGCGGACGGCATTGCGCGGTGGTGTAGCAAGGATCGGGTGACCGTCGCTCGGGATGCGCCGCGTGCGTCGCGGGAACCAGTTGGGGAAGCCATGGCGTAAGCTAAAGCCACCAGTTGGTAGATGGGCATGATCATTAGCGCTGACAGGATCTCCTTCGGAGTAGCTCGAGGGTGGAGTGACGAGGGGGTGGAATATCTCGGATGTAAAGGTCACAAGTGGCGGCAGCCGTGGGAAGGCATCTGGGAACGAGATCTGGAAGCGCAGAACGGCAGACGAATATGGGCCTGTCAAGCATTAATAATGAAACGTTAGTGTTTAATCTTCTTAACAGCTCTACATGCTAATATAGCTGCTGAAGCTAAAATATACCTTTGCGCACAAACATCACGCCTACCCAGAGCGAGGGATCGCCAGGTGTCAACGTGATAAAGACACTATCTGGACAAGCCTGCTTAAGACCAGCGCTATACAACTTCAGTTAGCTTTGTTTCTCCAATATTCAGTATCGCAACGTACAACTCGGCCATCAGATGCTGCTTTCGCATCGAGGGTAAGCTCGCCATTCGGAGCGTAGCCATATCGGGTGATGTGGGCTAATGCCGATGTAGAGAAAAGGCGGTAGTTAATATATTATTCGGTGACAAGAAAACGTTCTGTGATGCAGAACTTAATATGTGACGAGATGCGCTAGATGGTTGAGAGTCACAGTCTCAAGCACTTTATGAAAAGTCTTAGATAGATAAATAATGTAATGAATGTTTCGCTCTAAAACGCTTGACGTCAGATTCGTCTTAGCAAGATGATGCGTTGTTGGTGGAGATTTCAAGTCAAGTTTGGCTCGTCAATGCACCCCTGCTGAGGCTAGTCGAAAGAAACCCTTAGCTACCTCTCTGTTGGGTGTCCAGGGTTCTTCAGTAGCGGTGACTACTCAAAGCGGTGTGAAAGATAGTTTTCTGCCGGCACTATCTTCTCTCTAAAGATCAAGCACCAAGATGAGATGTAGTAGTGGGGTTAAAGTGTGGTTGCGATTGAACATTAATTGGCTTGAGCCTCATTTCACATGCCAATGCCCTCCTATATATATATACAGCTAGAGTGGTGCTATATATGAGACACATATCTATTGAAAGGAATAATTATCCAGTTCTATAATCTATATTCGCATGAATCACATGCCCCCGCCCTTTATACATCAACACAGACAGAACGCAATAACAGCAAGTAAACGAACTGATTGACTGTACGTGCTAGGAGCCATCCTCATACCATAACAATTATATCAAGAGAAAAATGAATTGCATGGTTCAAAGTAGACTTATACAACTCAAATATATCCAAAGTAATCACCTATTCAAAGAAACATGAGAAAACAACACGCACTAAGGTCTGTCGTCCTGATCTTGACTAATTACAATGCGTAGTCGTGTAATATGATGTAGCAGTGATGAAAAAGATTGGATGGAAAATGTAAAATGATAGTGAAACGAAAAACAAAAGGGTGATAGGTACAAATATAATACACACATGATAGTGCACACCAACGCCTAGACATACTAGATAGATGATGCGACCCTGATAGAAGGACAGAATGTGAGCGACTCTACTGAATCAAATGTTCTTCTCCTCTTCAAGAGGCATGTAAATTTCTAATTGGCGTAGAAGCCGTTGGTAGAGAAAGAGCATAGTGCCGCTTTGAACGAATGTCCACATCGTTCTGGGACCAACTCCACGGAACCAACCAGCAATACCCTCCGTTTTGTAAATAGCCTGAAGGCCCTTCACAACTGAAGAAGTTTCCAGGTTGATAGCTCCGGGTCTAGGCGTGTGTGTGGATGGTGACGATGTAGAGATCCCGCGCTTTTGACCTGTGGTACTACTTGAGCTGGCTATAGAGCCGATAGGTACTGATGGAGGTTCTGGAGTTGAAATCTGAGTCTGTAGGCGAGTTTTTACCACATCCAGTGGTGTCGTGAGGAAACCAGCTAGGCCACCAGCGAAACCTCCGGTCAACATTTCCAAAGGTGCGCCTATGTCTCGGCCTTGCTTGTATTGTCTGGCCCAGGCACCAAACTGTTCCCAAAACATGAATTGAAGCGCAGAGAATGGCAGGTCACGGAAGAGCGTAGCCTTGAATCCATGGAATAGTGCAGAGAACCCTTCTTGTCTCACAAGAGTACGCGCCGCATCAATGGTGCCTCGGTAGTTATATCCTGATGCGAAATAGGGGTTGTTGTATCGACCTTGAAGTTGAAGACGAGTCTTTAAAACTTCTGAGGGTACGTAGACAATGGAAGCAGCGAAATCGCCAATGAAACCTGTGATACTTGTTAGATCATGTTGGGGGATAGCTGTAACCTTTATAGACTTGACTTACCAGCAGTAAGGTATGAAACATGCTTTTGCACGCCATGATCAATGAGAAATCTTTTGCTCCATTCATATGAACCAAAGAATAGAACAGTTCCGGGGAATGATCCCATTAGTGCTGCCTGCCAACCACCATACAGGCCTCTTCTGATTCCTTCTTGTCTCCATATAGTGTAGTATGTAGAACCAAGAGAGCTATATTTAGGGGGCATGTGAGGATCGCCTTGTTGACGTGTTTTCACGGTGTCTAGTGAGTGCATGAGCATATCACCCGTTGAGCCACCCATACCGCCGGCTAGCATAGCCTAGTTATCAAAATGTCAGCACTTCGTTCTAGTGTTTCATAGACAATACTATATAAGAAAGACTCACATGCAGATATGGCGCCCGAGCCTCCTCCTCTGCGTAGCCAGCGTCCGGCCTTGAGCCTTGGGCATTCCGGTTACTTGATGGTCCTGCCATGGGCGGAAAGAAGTTCCAATGTAGCTAGAGGAGCCGGGATACGTCGTGGCTAGACTTGAGGTGAAGAACTGCGTAAGTTTTGCAAGCTGGAACGATACAAATGCGTACAGTAAAGCACTATTGGTGTAGGTTCTAGTTCGTATATATTCCGGGGTGAGCAAAAGCCAAAGCTTCTCTTGTTATCTGTACACAGAACCTGTGTCACAACTTTTGTTTAGATGTACAGATATGGGCTTGCGAATGGTCTCGAACTTGGATGTTTCGCGCGTGTCGCTTGAGATTGTTACTGCCACCAAGGCTTCGTCAGAATTATAACAGGATGCTAGGCGTAAGACTGGCCGGAAGTGGTATTGGCGTGGATAGTTGTCGTCGGATAATCGGCGAGAGTAATAATTTCTTGAACAAAGTGGATTCAGAAGTCGAGAGGCAAGTGTGACCTTTGGCGTTGGAAAGAACAATGGAAAATGAATATAGAGAAAGACCGTAAGCAACACAAACGCCGATAGAGATCGTGAAGATTGAAGATAAGAAAACTTGAAAAAAAAATGTGTGGAAAAGAGATGCGCCAGTTTCGCCGTGGGTTCTAGTCCGCACGTGCAGCAAGAACGCCGAAAAAAATACAAGGAGTAGTAGTAGTAAGGAAAGCAGCAGTCCTGCACAGCGAACTAGATTTGATAAGAATTCCAAGGAGTTGTCAGTTATCGAAACAAGTTTATCGAGGTATAGACAAGGGGGCGGAGAACCGCAAAACTGCTTGAGGCAAAAGACTATAGAAAAAGAGCCAACCCGTTCTTCTCATGGCTTGCTGACTCGTTGAACCAAGCCGCAGAAGAAGCCGAAAATCGAGGTTGTTCAGGGAACGGAGGCCGGCATTCTCATTTGGAATCCACAATTATTATTTTTTTCTTCTTCCATCCACTTGATAGCGACTTGGCTCAGTGAGTTGCTAGCTATTGTGGGCCAAGCCTAAAATTGATTGCATCGATGACTAATCCTAGGGTATGTGATAGGGTTGGCCTCCGATCCAGCCGCCGATGCCAAGGTCTTCATATGATATTGAGAATATCAACTAGGCAAATAGCGAGATGGAGTCAATTAAATTAGTTACTGGTCGTCTAAGCGCCGCCGTTTTGATGGTTTCTTCCAGGTCTCCCATTGGACCTTGCCGACGCGGTTTGGAGGCCAAATTATATACTCGGCTGTTCCTTCGATTAGCCTTGTAGAAATAGGACCGTAAGTATTGCTGTCCAGGCTGTTATTGGCATTGTCTCCCTCGACCCAAACATGGCCTCTTGGTATCTGTGTGAAAGGAAAAGCATATGGTTTTGCAGTGGCCACCACATCGGCCTCTAGGCCGATTATCCGTTTTACGGACTTTTTGTCTGGGTTTGTTGGAGATCTTTATAGTAAGCGGTGTAAGTAGGCTAATATGTATTCCAGGGAAGGCACAGACATGAAAACAAACCTGAATATAACAATCATGCCACGTTCAAGGCGCTTTGAAGTGTTGTATTTCCAATTAATGACAGTATCTGTTGTCAAGGAAGCGTCTTTGTTAGGATTGAAGAACGGCCACATGGAAGTGCCGTTGATTTTTGTGACCGAAGCCACATGTGTTTGGAAGCATGCGATAACTGGAAACCAGCCGAGAGTCCAAAGCGAAAGGGCAACTGGGCTAAAAACTCGCTGGCGCCATTTGAAACCGGCAGAAGCCATGATTACATGTGGCTTGTGACGCGCCCTAGAAAGAGATTGACGTATCTGACTTTGTGATTCGAATTTGATTATGAAAATAGTTACGTCAATTAGCTGGCTATGTGACCGGGACACTGAGAAGCGAGGGCAGCTGATGTAATTAACGTAAGAGCAGCAGTGATATCTATCAAACGATGTCCTCGTCATGAAAGTAGTCCAAAGCTTTAACTTTTAGAAGCCGTCCTCTTATCGATAAGATACCGCAGCGCCGTGTTACCCCAAAATGGCCTCATTTATTGAGTACCCACCCAGACGACGTACGTTGCGGTTTTTTTTATTTTTTATTTCTAATTTTTTTATGATTATTATTTATTCGGTTTCTAGAACTATGAAGATAGCTAGGCGAGTCCTAGTCCACTATACTATTAACACAGAGCAAACAGAAATGAAATACCGTAGGAGCCCACTGAAGCAGGACTGAGAAGGTTAGACCCGTCGACGACTGGCAATGAACATGGTAGTCTTTCAGATTATGTATGGATGGCTATTCAATACAAACATGCCAGTGACTCTCTCCACCGAACTACGCATGGGTTGAGTTGGCCTCGCCGAAGAGTATTTAGGTAATAAACTGGCAGAGACTAACATCGGTAATGGTACCTCCGAGAGAGAATACGTGGTTATCCTGATTCTTCTGTAGGATACCTAAGTTAGAGTTGGAAATTTGGGAAGTTTGCCAAAACCAGGCTTGAAGCGACTGTACCACGAGGGGTGCCATACCAGGAGCAGTACTGCGTTGCGATTTTGAATTGTCATCATCATATTAGTAGGTTATAAGTGGTCTTCGTACTCAGTATCAATTCTGGATAGAAAGGTTGACTTGCGTTGGCAGATAAGTTAAGAGTTAGAGATACACGACGCCTTTGGATACATCCTGTCCCATCCTTTCTTTTGTTCGGTCAACATCTATACTAAGCCTCCATTACACGAAAGATAACTGTCGATAGGATAAAACTCATAATAATTTGAGCCAAGCATCTTTTTACATTCTTTTTGATTGGACAGCCAAAATCAGGCACCTCTTTTGATTTGAATCCGATGGCCGTTGCTACAGTAATCGTTGGATGCAAGGTATAGACATAAAAAAGGAACAAAAGACACATGACTGGAAGAAAACAAAGTAAATGGAACCATAAACCAATCTATTTTTTGATCCCGGCGCCAACTTTTCCCTGCGAAACCTATAAACTTTTTTGTAATGTGTTCGTTCAAAGGGCATCCTGTGCCCATATGATTTCGGCTCATCCAGCCTATATTAAAGCCAACTAGCTCATTGTGCAATGCCCGTAGCCTCAGAAATAGCACTTGGCACAATGAACTAAGCCGGCCTACTCTTCTATGCCATAATCTTGATTCTTTCAAGATATATACGACCATAACGGTAAAAGAGAAGAAAGAAAAAAGCAGAGAACGATAATAGAAGAGAGATAATCAATCAGAGATATATGCAATGGGGGCATGGTGACTGGAGGC
This sequence comes from Endoconidiophora polonica, assembly GCA_001856765.1. Taxonomy (NCBI): domain Eukaryota; kingdom Fungi; phylum Ascomycota; class Sordariomycetes; order Microascales; family Ceratocystidaceae; genus Endoconidiophora; species Endoconidiophora polonica. Next base: position 87,290 of record LXKZ01000244.1, on the reverse strand, counting down.
TTTTGTTTCCAAAATCCAGAGACATGGCGAATACGAAAGTGAATGATCGTTTCTAATACAAGGCGCGAGGATTCGGTAGATTCGCGAGAAAATATCAGTGAAACTAAGCGTATAAGCTAGCTTACATGTCGGGAAGATCGTCACTATCGCTGACGCTCTCGTCACCACTGACCTCGGCGTTCTCACGCTCACGCTTCTCCATGAGGGCTTGCAGCTCAGCATCGTCGCTCTCCGTGACAGCCTTGGGCTCCATCTTGACAACCAGGTGGCCACCAGACTCCCCAATCTTCTTGCGGACATCGACAATGGCCTCCTCCAGGCGAGTGATACCAACCTGCTTGTCGAGGCAGGTGCTAGTAAGGACGTATAGGGGAGGAGAGACGAGCTTGACCTTGACCTGGGTGTCCTCGGTGTTGTTGGCCTCAGCAGTGCGCAGAGCCTCCTTGACAGCATCGATACCGTCGTAGCCAAAGCAGGTAACCTCGATATCGGCACGGATTTTGGTGGGGGCAGGGGTGAGACGCTTGCTAATGTAAGACTTGAGCTCATCAGCAACAACGGTGTTCGTAAAGGTAATCTCGTTCCAAACCTCAGGGTTACTTTTCGAAATGAGATTGGGGTGTTAGAAATTTTCTTCATGCATGTGATATTTGTAGGGTAGGTAAGATTTCGGAAACATACGAGATGGAGATCTTGAACGCATCGATCGAGTGACCGTACTTGCGGTTAAGAGGCCAGGCAATGGTATCGTATAGCTCTAAAATCGGAACATCGGTCTTCTCAGCGACGTGCCGCATGATGGAGTGAACCATCTTGCTCTTGTTGTAGCGCTCCTCGCATTTGACGATATCCTCAGCAGAGACACGACGTTTGGACAGATCGATATAGCCTAAAGAACAATAGCAAAGAAGAGCGCATTATTAGTGGATGTAGTACAAGCTTGAGCAAGGTTTGCGACATACCCTTCTCCTTGTCTACTCTGAGAACAACGACAACCTCATTGCGACCAACGCGAATGAGTTTCTGGATACTTCTGATACGCCGTCTAGACAGCTCACTGAGCAAAATCATGCCATCGATATTGTCGTATTCTAGTAGCTTGACATAGGCACCCATCTCAGCGATCTGCTTGACATTCACCATGACGAAGCTATCCACTTCAGGACTAATAACAGCAAGATAGCATGGTCAGTATGATTTCAAATGGCAGCACTTTCCAATGCATTTGACGTTCTCTTGAAGGCCAATTTCGACAAGTACAATGACGGGTGGTGGTGGACGACCCCTCTCCTTCCATTGAACCTAGGCGATAAGGGCCATGGGGGGAGGGGGGCAGCCCCGCCAAGAATGCGGATTTGGCAAAAAGATAGTACGTACTACTTCTCTTCGTAGAAGCGGCATTGCGTTAGAGACATGTTGGGCAATTGTGTGTCAATATTATCAGCTGGGCAAAAAACTGTAAGAAAAAAAGTTCGATAGTGTTGAAAAACGTAAAGTCGTGTTGCGCGTCGCAAAAAAAAGAACCGAAGCGGGAGGCGGACAAGGCTGAAAGTAAATGCTAAGTTGGTGGGGTGTTCTCACGAATGAAGAGAGAAAAATTGGTGGTTCCAGGCGATTTCAGAATAAGAGTCACAATTTTTGAAACCACCGCTGCTGCATTTTACTCTTGTCCCCGTTATATTGGTGGGGTTTATCCGTTTTTGGTGGCTTTTTTGCCAAGTTAGTAGCAGCGACCAGCGACAAAAACGCAAGTGGCGGCAAATTGCCGGCTGAAGCTACTACGCCACAGTTGAGGAAGCTAGGTGTAGCGCCACAATTGTTTCTTTGGTTTAGCTCGGGGACAGAGGAAGTAAATAAGTGCCCAGCCAGGATTAGAACAGCCAAGCTGAAAGCGACGCTGCGTAGCTTTTCCGCATCATCAAGAATCGCTCCCATCACCATCAGCCCCGAAATCGCATCACAATGGCTCCATGTAGGTTCCTGCCCGCCGCCTCTATACCAATTTCAGGTGTTAGTTCCATCAAGACGATAAGAATCAGGACGCTAATCGCTGGCCTTGCCATCGCTTAGCAACACAATACGATATCGTATCACCGCCAAACGATGCCATCTCGGCTCTAGCCTTTGCGCCTGGCGCACCTACGCGTCTGCTCGCCTCCTCCTGGGATCGCCATGTTTATGTCTACGACATTCACGGTGACACCGACTCTGGCGATAAGCGTGGAGTGCTATTACGCAAATTTGAGCACCGCGCGCCGGTGTTGTGGGTGTGCTTTGGCAAGGACGATACAGAGGCCTTCAGTGCCGGTTTAGACTACAGAGTACTACGGTAGGGCTAATACTTGATTCCACTAACTGCTGCATGCACCCAATCCGCGGCATTTTCTTACTAACGGGGTTCCCATCTAGCCTAAATTTGATAACCGGAGAACAATCGGTTCTCAGTACTCACGGCGCAGCAGTACGCTCTGTTGCATACTCAGCTAACTTCTGTACGTCCATGGCAGCCCTTCCAGATCTTGATGCACCCAGCTAACTATAAATCTATCCACAGCCATGCTTGTCTCTGCCTCATGGGACCAGACCCTCCACTTCCATAACCTGAAGAGTTCTGGTTCGAAGCCCATCTCCGTGTCTTTACCCGGCAAGCCGCACGCCCTATCCATCAGCCCAACCAAGGTCGTCGTCGCCATGACCTCCCGCCTAGTTAGCATCTACGACCTCTCCACCGTCGCCGAAACCTTTGCCGCCAATGACGCCTCGCCTATCACTATTGTGCCGTGGCAGCAACGCGAGTCGTCGCTCAAGTTCCTCACCCGCGCTGTTGCCTGCATGCCTAACGACGCCGGCTACGCTACCTCTAGCATCGAGGGCCGCGTGTCAGTCGAGTGGTTCGACGACTCTGCCGAATCTCAGGCCCGAAAGTATGCCTTCAAGTGCCACCGCCAGCCCGCCCCCGAAGTCGAGGGCGGTGGCGACATCGTCTATCCTGTCAATGCACTCGCCTTCCACCCCGTCTACGGCACCTTTGCTTCTGCAGGCGGGGATGGAAACGTCGCCCTGTGGGATGCTGAGGCTAAGCGCAGAATGCGCCAGTACCCCAAGTTCGCCAATAATGTGGCCGCCCTAGCGTTTTCGTGCGATGGCAAGTACATGGCAGTCGGTGTGTGTCCTGGCTTCCACGATGGTCAGGAAGATTACGAAGGCGCTGGCCTGACAAATATCACAATTAAGGAACTCGGTGACACGGAAGCTAAGGGTAAAGGCTCAAAATAAAGTGGTCATCTACTAAGCCCCTTAGCAAAACGAAGAAGGAATGGTGCTTCTGTTCTAACTTATCTACCCAATCGATATGACATAACACGGCTACATGCAACATCGAATGGCATACTATAACAATATACCCTATTTTATGACATAATATTTCACCTTATCATGCTTGCTCAAAATTGGCTCAAATAAAAAACACAACATAAACTAGTGGTATCAAAAGCAAAAGCATGAAAGGGAGGAAGGAAGGTAAAGTAGGTATGATGGTGAAAAAAAAAGTTGCTATATTTTACACCATGGTGATGTTTACATTTGATTGCCTCCATTATGTTGGCCGCTAAAGAAGAAGTTATCAAAGATATTGTTGACCAGCTGGCCATCACTAAAGTCATGACTCATGCCGTCCCAGTCCAACCCAAAGCCGAGATCGATTGGCGTGTGATCTAGACCGCTGAGGTCAGCAACCGCAGGATTGATGTTACGCAAGAAATTCATATCCACGAGGTTATTGTAGTCGATCGCAGACGATTGGACGTAGTGTTGTTGTAGAGGAGTTGAAGTATTGCCGGCCATGCTGTACGAGCCTAGCGCATTCACATCGGCTCCGGGCCCGCCCTGTGATGTCATACAGTTCTCAGCAGCAGTGACGGTAGCAGCCATATTTGCCGTTCCCGGGATAATGTTGGAATCGAGTGCCGTTCCCGCTTGACGAGGACTATTACTCGCAGGTTTGCTAGACATCATAGCGTTCTTAAAGTCGGCATTTGCAGTATCGAAGCCTCGTGGGCGATTATACTGCTGTGGTGAAGCGGGCAATTCGCCCGATGCCGACATGGAAGGTGACGATATGGTATCTGATATGGACATGTCAAATGGGAAGCCAGCTACACTCCCGCCAGCCGATGCCCTTTGGCGATGTAAAGTGGCCGATGTAAGCGGAGACATGGTAGACATATCGTCGCCCATGGAGTGCCAGTCCCGAGTTGGTCGTGTACGCCGCGTACGCTTGGCTGGTAGTATGCCAAAGCCGCCCTGTGCATTGACCATTCTTATAGTGGCCTTTGCTGTCCGGTCGAAAGCATCACGACAAGTCTCAGCAGGTGGGCACTTGTCGATCATATCAGTAAATACAGACTTAGCAGCAAGTACTGTAAAGTCGACTTCGTCCATTGTCTATTGATGTTGGTTAGTCAAGTTTCTTTTTCATTATGTAAGGCTAGACGTTTACAAGGCACTACTTACTAAACGGCTTCTAACCATAGGTGAATGCCATATCGCATAGAGATATGACACTCCTGCTATGAACAGATGATGTGTTGATAGATACGTATAACTAACAAGACTACTGAGGTGCAGTTGGCGGTATATTCTCAAAATCTTCTGGCCTGCTTCTGCCACTTTTAGGTAAATTCTGTCTTCATCCTCGACAGGCTCTGCCTGGTAGCTTGAAGGACTGTCGACCTCCTTTGAAGTATTATATTCTCCCTCAAACAAGGCGGGAACACTAAGGCTTTGGCGGTATAGCAGGATTATAGCCTGCCAGTAGTTAAGTTCAAGAAACTCCGTTGAGAAAGCGACACCGGTTTCTTGTGGTGTTGGTGCTGAGGCCCGCCATTGGTATAATCTACGGTCGATATCAATACGCCAGGATCTAAAGCTACTAAAGCGCGTTAAATACGGCGACCGCAAGTCACTCAAGATTGCCTGGTTATGCAAATTTTGACCGTTTTCGCGCGCAGTCTGAGCCTGGTTGTATTGTAAGACCTGAAGAATTTCTGATTGCAAGAGTCTCAGGCGGAGATAGTGTAGCGATACATGTTTGTAGCTAGGTTCTGGCATATCGGTTACGTCAATGAAACCCGTTGGTGTGATGTAGCGATCGTCGAGAGAAGAAGGAAACTCAGTAGTGATGAGAAGATCGCTAACTCCAAAGGGACGTCCGACGCACGTGCTCACTAGGCGATCGAGGGAATATGTACACCACCATAGCCGGCGTCGCATATCTCTGATATACATTCTCTTGCCGCACTCCTTGGTTTTATCCTCAACTAACTGTTTGTTATTGGGTGAAATGCCCTGACTGCGTTCAATATCTGTGCTGTCCTCATAATGGAGACCCAGATCCACGGCCAACCTAACAGCAACGCCCACAATATACCTAAAATAAAAAAAAATTAGAAACTATTACACAGGGTACATTTTTGGGAAAGGATCAAACTGTAAGCATACCAAAGACCTGGCGGCACTGGGCGCAGAAGTGCAAAATTGGCAAGCAATAACACAAACTGCAACACTTCCAGACTTCCCGTACTGTTACCCAAGCAAGACTCCAAATGAACAATGGCGCTAGCATGATATTCCTCCGGCTGTGCTTGGTCGCTATTGTGGGATGCTGGTGCTGCTTGGCTATTCTGGCCTTGTGATTTGACCGGCTCACCTACAATAACGCTGCCGCCAATAGCAAACACCATATTAAGAAGGTACAGTTCTCGTGATCCATGGACACTATCAGCAGCATATGCTTGTTCGAAGGTGTTCATGAAGTCAACCCGATGTAATATTGGGATTTGCGGGTTAGCATGTTCGAAGTAGAGGTTGACCAAACGAGTAGCCACATCCTTAGATGGAAACGGTGCCGACTTGATCTTGGGTTTGGTGTGCAGTCCAAAAAAGGACTCCCGCATTGATGTCACGCCACCCAACGTGTTTCCCGTGCCGTCGGAGACGAAATGTTGCACAGCAGCAAACACCACTCGAGCAAACGACACGCCTGTAGTCGACGCAAGCGACTTAGGTTTTGATGCATTCATGATGTTAGGCATGCCGCCGGTTTGGCAGTTAGAATGATGGCTCTTTGGCAGGGATGTCTCGTTTGAGGCCTCAGCGTCGCTGTCCGCCGGACCAGTGCCAGCCGTTGGGTTGACGACGGAGCGTATGTTTGCGGGTCCATAGCCGGCCTTGGAGCACATGTCCAAATTGTCGGCAGGTGGTATTTCGATGTCATGTTGGCGCAATAGGGCCTCCAGGCCCTCAACTCGTGTTTCCAGGTAGTAGATATAACTAGATTACAGCGACTCAGTCAGCCTGTACGCTCTCGTACTACGGTGCCAAAATCAAACAACAAAAGCACGTGTCTCAAGCAAGACAAGATTCTTTAGTTCTCCCACTCTTTTATTTTGCTCAATTTACCTTCGTGGGATTTCTTTCTTGGTGATAGGATCGTAGCCAACACAAGCAACGTCAGCTTTGGCGCAGGACGCACAACTAGGCAACATTTGGTCACATCTATTTTTGCGCAAGCGGCAGCGATTGCAGGCGCTCACATTGCGAAAGTTGGAGCTTTGGCCACCCTTTGCGACAGCAGCGATAGAAGCTGTGCCAACCGAAGCTGGCTCGAGAGCATTCGTAGCTTTTGGTGACCAGTCGTTGTTGACACCCAGAGATGGGTGTAGTGGCGACGGTAGATGTGTCTGAGTGACAAGCGAAACAGGGTCTGGCGAATGTTGGCGATGGCGCTTGGCAGGCACGGCCGACAATGTCCCGGGGGGAGAGTCGGACTTGACGGGGTCGTTAGACGCCATGATATAGAAGAGGAGGGGAGAAAAAAGGGCGGCAGAATATGCACGCACGCAGGTATGCCGTCTCTGCACCTAAAACAGGACTGGTAAATGTTATAGCGATGCAGCGATTGTTTGATCGCAAGGTTTCGCCTATTTGCTTCCGCAGTTCTTTTTCTTTATTTGTCGGTTTGCTTATCCCGTCTTCTCAGCTTTGTCGACAGGCTATCGACTGTCAGAAAGTGAGGGGCCAGGCAATAGATCAGAGATACAGCCGATCAATCTCGGATGCTACAATGGATGGCCGCGAGCTGCTATACTGCAATACACTGCGTTTTGTCCGTTTAGGGGAGGCGGATGAGAGGTAGAGCACATATAGAATAAAAAAAGAAGATATACCGCTATTGAAACCCCCGTGCGGCGCTATGCTCCCAGCTTAGCTGGCATAAACACGCCGGAAGGGCAATAAACGTAGCACGACAGCGAGCGTTCCCAGGATTGGCTATACTCTCAGATTTTGCTTTGCTTTGCTTCCTAGAGATGAGGGCGGCCGTCTATTTCGACAAGGTGTTTGCGGGCTACTTTCAGATAGCAATATGAAAATGGTATTATTAGAATGAAGGCAGCAAGCTGTCAGCCTGTCAATCTACCATCGCGGAAATTACAAGTTAAAGCTGAAAAAAAAAATAGTAGCGAGTGATAACCGGATAGTAATACAGATTGGAGATGGGAGCGTTGCGGGCGTCAGAATTTCGGCATCAATGAACAAGTGTAAGCAAAGTAACATGAAAGAGGAAAAAATGAAAAAGGAAAATATGACGGTACATGAGCCGCGCGCCTAAAGCAAACAAACTCACTGCTACCCAGAAGCTCGCTTGCTTGCTCGGCAGCCGGGGTTTTTTTTCTCTCTAGAGCATGACAAGAAGCGTCCCTGTCTAGCAAGCTACATATCCGTTCTAAAGTGCTTTAGGAAAATAAACCATCAAAATATACATGTAGCATGCGACTATGACTAGCGATAATATACTAGTTGTGCATACTGCCAATCTACTATTCTTCGCTCTCCCAACCTGTAGGGGATGGTGATTGTCTGCCGTTATCATAGCACTGTCCTGATAGCATTAGCCTGAGCCTCTTAAGCCTCTAAATAGGGTTTGCAGAGAAGCCTGAAATCTCCCGCTAACTTGCCAGCCGGCCGAATGACAGCATACCTATAGATGATGATACATGTTAGCTGCGGCAAATCAAGTGTCATCGTACATTTTTTTTCCTAGGATAAGTAATTTTCTTAGTAAGATATTCCTTTCCTTAGAATACCACCAAATATTGACTTATCATTCTTGAACTGAAAAGAGTAAAAGTTAGACGAAGGACAAGAAAAGGCTGCCTATCTAAAGCTGAATTACTCCATTGAGACGCCTCCAAATGGCGATACCGATAAGAAACGCCGCAGCCATTTTTTGGCCTTAGGTTTTCTTGCTGACAAAAGCTCTGTATTTTCAAAAACGAAAATTGATTGGTGACCTTTGGTGGGCCTTGCTTATGTGAGATGTGGGGCTGATGTTCTGTCTCTAACCCAACCACCATCATTCCGAGCAAGTTGAATCGTGAACGCCGCATTCCCATCTCAACTTAGTTGACTGCCTTATGTAGACAAAAAACAAGGACGCTATGTATAACATCATTATCGTACTAACAGCTTCCTTTCATTCGTAGCTAAGTGGGGGGAACAAGTAATAAAATGGTTACATTGAATAACAGCAAGAACAAGTCGCTGCTGCACCCAGATATACCCTCACAGCACAACACATACCTCTCATATATATATCATGTAACATACATCGATTCAAATTCTTAGGTAAAAGCGGAGAATTTTCTTTACTTAACTTCAAGTTCTATTCTGGAACTTCAAGAGATATATCTCCCGCTCTCTTTGGGTCTAAGGTGGCGTCAGCTCTGTACTTGGGTGCTGCTGTTTTATGCCACTACATGTACTAGTCATTTACTTCTTGTTGTTTGTTCATATTCTTGTATTTCAATATCCTTCTATCTAGAAGGTTAGCATGATTATATACTAATAGGACTAGCCCAGAGACAAAACGATAAACGAAAAAAGAAAACTCAAGACTGAGCTGGTTGACTGATCAAAGTTTCAGTAAACGAGCTTTATAAAAAGTTTCTCAAGATCGCCATACCACTATGAATAAAGTAATTAGAGAACTTAACATGCAATGTTGTATAAGATCTTCATTCGTTTCAACGCAGGGGAACTCAAAAACCTTCGGTTCTCATCCCATCCTGTCTTATTGCATAGACATATTTAGATTATTTACTATGGTACCCCTAGCTATGTATCCCTATATACGTACAACTCCGTTTGTGATGCGCAGCAGTAATCCTTTCAAAATCTTGCTGAGATAGAATTCAAGGGCTTTGATATATGATCTAACCCTTAGATATACATGATCACTAGTTTAAATAGTGTTTTATATCAAGAGATGATATCTCATGATATACAAGGCAGCTCCAGTAACTAACAATACATCAACGTAAACCCAGTGTAACCATTCGCACTACCAATGCTATCTATATATAAATGCATTCATAACTCGCAAGATACTATACTAAATCTACGTTCACATGATCTCTAAAGTACTGGTTACTATGCTATACAGTATCATTTTTCACAACACTATGCTCAAGAAGTATACATTACACAAAATAATGTTACCTCCATAACAAGTAAGTAGAATGAACATAATATGTATGTATGTATTCAATAAACTGTAATAGAAGAAGCAAAACCAAACAAAGCTAAATGAAACAGAACGAAACTAGATAATGAAACGAAACCGAGAAAGCCGGATATGTAATAAGCCAAATCGTATAAAATACTACCCGCCGCTAGTACACAATATACCAAGCGTATATTGCGATAACTCCAGTATTGGGGGAGACGCGGGTAACATTCAAAATTCTAATAAAGCCAAATGGCATCGATGTAAGATGAGATAGAATGTAAATAGTCTAACCCACAACGTCAAGGAAATGACGAGAAAAAAAATGCGCCGATGTCTAGTGAAATACCAGTATAAGACCTGCAAAGCAGAACGAAGAAGGAAATAAACGCCACTAACTGAGAGGTGCGCAGGGACAGCATCATTACGTTGAATAGTTAGTTAACAAGGAAAGAGGAAAAGGACATTAGTCGTAACAGAAGATCAGGAGTAAAGAAGAACCCGCGGCAGTGAAAGGAAAAACGAAAATATAAAAAAGCAGGTCCTCATGCTGACAATGGACCTAAGCAGAATATTCAATGGATGTTTCTTCATCATGGCGAGGGGAGTCCAAGCGGCCTTTAGGCTCAGGAATATATAAGCTGATAGCAGCTCCAATCAAGCTCATCAGTCCACTGCACCACCAAGCCATGCCACTGTAACCAGTGCGCAGGCCAGTGGCATATAGTAGGCCTGAAACGGTAGGGCCAAAAGCACGACACAAACTGGCGGTGGATGCGGCAATTCCATTGATGGTGCCGAGAGAGAGATCGCTAGGCGCTGAGTTGGTGAGTAGGATGGCGTTACTAGGGTAGGCCATAGTAGAGAAAGTGCACTTCCATATGACTAGGCAGTAGACGCCATACATGCGCAAGTTGTCGGGCAACAGAACCACGTACGGGGTGATAAGATATAGTAGGAAGTAGGACATGGCCAAAAATTTGAAGAGGCAGCGCGGGCTGATGTAGCTGGTAACAAAAGGGAACAAAAAGACGGTTGAAAGCATAGAGTAGCCGCCTTGTACGGCAAGAATCATGCCGATAGTTTTGGTCTCGAAGCCAAAGCCAGAAACAAACTTGAAGGGGAGGTGAATTTCGGCGTGGTCAGGAGGGTTGGTACTGAGAAAGACAGGAAACAACTGATCGAAAGTCATAGTGTGGCTATAATATTGTTAGCTGATGATACAGGATGTGAAGCGTGAGCAGATGAAACATACAAGGCAAGAATGCCATAGGAAATGATATTGAGGATGACAGCCCGCGTGAAAGTCTTGACAGGCAGCTCTGAAGCACGGATACGGACAGCAGGTCCACGAATGGTGTTGAAGTTCGATCTAGTGCGGCTATTTTGAAGCAGCGGCTGATCCTCGAGTGAGTCATTTAGATCCAAGTGTTCCTGAGGGTCTGGGCCATCAAGCGATGACAGCGATGGCGAGTTCTCTCTGGTGGTGTATTCGGGTAGTTGCTCGTCATAGTAGGTGGTCTCCGGGATGACGACAACCTTGGGCTCTTTGCGTCGAATGTTGCAGGATTTTCTATCAAGCCATGCGAGGATGCGGTTTCCGGTTTCAAGGCCAATATCACGCTTGTATTTGTAGATTGGGTGCGTTTCCTCGAGGAACAGAACACCAATGATCAGGCCGCAAAAGACAGCGCAGGCGCTGAAAAGGTTGGGCAGCAAGTATGGGTAATGGTCGAAGATAGTATTGCGAGAGAAGAAGCCGGGATAGCTAATGCAAGGGCGTGCGAGGGCACCGCCAATCATAGGGCCGATTATCGAACTGGAAAGTTGTTAGTACACTGTATGAAATGTCTACGGTGTCAGACGTAAGGACAAGAAAGCTTACCCAAGGCACCAGACAAGAGGCATGATAGTATAAGCGCGAGCTACAGGCTAATATTAGCAAACGAACGGAGATGGGGATGTTAAACAGACAACTTACGTTGATATTCCTTGACCGTGATCATCTCGGCGACAGTCGTCTGCAGAACTCCTATGTTACTAAGACATTGTTAGCTATGATCCAATATAGCCGTTGTTTCCACTGCTGATGCTGCCACAGTCAGATTCATGAGAACTTACCCATTGAGAAGACCGCCGAGAGCACGGGCAATAAGGGCCACCATTAGATTGGGGGCAAACCCAAACACAAACACACTAAGGCCAGTGCCACCTAGGCCGCATAGCAAAACGGGCTTTCTTCCCACCTTGTCGCTAAGCTTGCCCCAGAACACACCAGTAGAGAACTCTGCCAGCGTGAAGGCAGAGGTCACCATTCCGGCATAGACGGAAATCTGGGTGGGGTCATCGGTGATGTGGAAGTCCTCAATCATGTAGTATATGTACGGAAAGATAGACATGAAGGCGATAGGCTCACAGATGCGGCACATTGCTAAGCGTATGTTAGTATGGTGGACTCTTAGCAGGGGCCGCCAGATTCTACTCACCGAGAACAAGCATTTGACGGAGAGGAAAAGGCGGCTTGGCTGGCCTGGGTGCCTCGATGAGAATGTCATGGGTACTGAGAGATTGCTGGCCTTGTTGCGCCGATGACGACAAGTGTACCTTTGACATCATACGAGAGAGGGAAAGAGAGATCTAGTAATATACGTGTGTATGCTTTTTGTAGGTAGACCAGATTGAAAGAGTAGGCAGACGGTGGATTGATGACAATGATGGTTGACGAGAACGGCATGTGGCCACCGCCAATAACGTGACTTGGATGAGAGCAGTAGGCGTTCTGCAAATGGTTGCAAAGAGATGGAAGGTGCAGACGAATATGGAAATGGAAACGACTCTTATCTATCGTCAAGAAAGTCCAGCAGTTGCTGTGGTGTTTCAAATGTGTGTAAAGCACTAGGGTAACAAAACACTACGACGGAAGTAGTGAGTGATAGTTCGGTGCAGTGATATGATATGGTATAGGTGAGTAGTTGGATGATTGCAGGTGTTATGGAGGTAAGATTAAAGAAAAGGGACGTCGGAAAGAGAGAGTTATTGTAGTATAGCGAGATGGCTAGAGAAAGACGGAAAGCGAAAGAAGGCGTGGGGATGGACAGCTTAAGTAGAATTCCATGAGGAATTAGCAAAATAGATGCACGGATGAATGACTGATGAAGACTAGAAAGGCGGTTGCGGGTAGAGAAGAGAGATCTGGGGCATATGAAGTTATTGTAGGTAATTTAAATACATGTAATCGATCTAAACTGTGAAAGTAGGGTTTATTACATATATCTTTCGGATAGGAGAGAACTAAACTATTGCTTAGTTAAACTTGTAGTCGACAGAGGGGGGGGGTATGATTCACAAGTTGTCAATGGCCATTAGGGTGGTATTAACACCCCTTGTGCTGTATATAAACACATCCCCTCGGGCCCATGAATTATGGTGATGTTCCTGGCTAACCCTAACGATACTCTGGGGTTTTCAAGGCGTTAATGCTTGGTGAGTATAATTGGCGACAGCCTAAGTCCAGCCGCCATATATTTGGGATGTCAATAATCGCAATGCCTGCTATTTTTACTAGCTGGTCACTACAGAAGCCATCTCTCATACGGTAACCATAGCTCCGGTTACCAAGCGTAAAGGCAGCGGTCGCGAAAGCAAAGCTATACGTTAGTGCGATTACACATTCATCTTAGTCCCGGCTGTGCACAACGAAGCCCTCTTCACTTTGGACGACCTGTGTGAGCTTCATTAGTATATACAAAGACACCTGGTGTTAATACAAGTGTCTTACAATAGGACCTCTTCAAACGCTGCTTAAATAGATGTGCAGCTGTATACAAGCATGCACAGATATGTTAGTTAGCGAGACTCAATCTCAGGGTAAATCCACCGAAGAAAAATAAGGCTCAAAGCGGCTCGTCTAGACAGTGATAACGGCATACAATCGACGAAGGGTAGCTAGGCACACGACAACTTCTTGACTTGCAGGATGGGGGTTGTATCTTTGCATAGGGAGCTTCCTTGATGGTGATTTGGGACTTATTGGGCTAGTGAAAGGTCGACACTTGGGCTTATTCTATCAAGTCGCTGCTGCCCACGATGCTACGATATGTGCCAACTTAGCCATCAGAGCTAGGCCGCTAAAAGCCTGCATTTTTTGCTATCCTAGTACTTATAGCTCAAGACATTATCATCTGGAGTTAGAAAGGCGTACAAATAGAAAACGGGATATGCATGTTGCTTTGTGTATTATCTCATAGTGGTACTATACGGAGCCATTATTTGTCTTGACACATAAAATATATATTAGCACTAACTATTTTTACGGGTTTTAAAAAAAAACTATTAATTCTACTATTTAAAAACTAATTCGCCACTCATAGCTTCGGCATGCTAAGCTGCGGCTATCGTGCTAAGGATTGTTTTAATGTTTGGCTTTGTTTGCTTTGCAGTAAACCTACCTCACTCCCTTTTTCCCCGGCCATTTGATATATGCCAAAGAGGGGCATAGTAAAGCACGCACGAAAACACTTGAAAAAGCAACCCACAAATGATATATCAGAAACTAAAGAAAAAAAAGACCAACAAGTGGCCCAGTAGGGCCTATAGCTATCAGCAGTTTATTCGGAGCCGTGATCCGTAATTCTGCTGTGCTGTGCTGGCTGTCCTGACTGACCAGACGCAAGGGGCTAGGATCTTGAGAGACTTTGGCAAGCCATCTACATTCAGGTTAAACTTGCCACTACCTCCTACTAATAAAGAAAGAAGTAAAGCTGTTCTATCACCAGCAAAATGGAGACCGAAGCCAGAGTAACAGCATCCAGTCTATTTCGTTTACCCCACGTCGCGACTGAAGGCTTGCTTCGACAGGGTCCACCCAACTGCAGCTTGCTAAAAGACTGACCAACACAGCGACACCTGAACACTGCAAATCAAAGCAGCAAGGGTCCGGCTTCGTGATGCCTTTTTAAGGCATCGTGTTCTTCTACAGTGGTCCAAAAGAAGGGAGAACTATATGAGAAATGAACATAAGATCCAGCTACTAGGGTAGCCATAAGTTGGATAACCTTTTTATGTTCACCGAGAACGTTGAACATTTACAAGGCGGTGGGCGATATAAGCCCTGTGTCCAGCTCTGTAGGAAGCTGCGTGCTGAGGTCGTTGGTGCCGGAGCATAGTGGTGTTGTAATGTTCGTACATACGAATGATCATGCTACATACTGTGAACACGGCAAAACTCCAAAAGGAATAGATTGACCAGCATTATCAACTACTATTCTTGGTACTGTAGTCTATGTAATGCCTCATCTAACAGCATACTTGTTATAGATAAACGGCCTTTGTCTATTTGTTAGGATTTATAGCTCAAAGAATCAAGGGTTCAGAACGCTCATACATCATGATATTTGCAAAAACGATAGGGCAAATTTGTACTTACTAATGTTGGAGTACTTTCACAATATCTATCTGTCGATCAACTTAGCTCTGCCATGCGAGTATGGATAGGGTGATGTAATTCCGTTTCCGTGATATCAGCATAATGGTAGTTTCATTGGGCAGGAATCGAGGAGCTAAATGCATGCACAGCAAGATATAATGTACTACTAGTACTACGTTAGTAGCAGAAACCAATAGACGGACAGGAAAGCATATGCTGTTAAAACACACTGGAGTTAACGAGAAGGCTCTTGTATGTGGGCAATAGTAGGGAACCCCTAGTCTATGCAGTTATGATGATGATGACTATGCCATCATTTGCCTTGGCTGATAACTACTAGTATCGATAGGGCACTTTTCGCCTATCCAAATTGACAAGCGGAGGCAAAACGGCTAGTCCCCGACCAATGGGTCATTGACTAACAAACACATCACTGAAGTGTAGCGGCATCATGTAGTGCGATGCGCAGTTGTGTTAGATTGGATGTCGGAGCCGCGCTTCTTCCATAGCCATCTTGTTACTATTTTGCTGTCTGTTATCATTTTATTTACTTGTTTTTTTCTCCTTTGAGGCCTAAAGGTTGGTTTCATTTCTCCCACACTAGGCTCATAGGGTAAACATGGCCGGGCCAAACTAGCCTTAGGTGTGCCGAGTCGTAGATGATGCCGTCTTCTCAAATTCTCAAGCATTATGAGTATAGTTATGTATCCCGTCGCCAGCGCGCTCTTAACAATCGTTTAAGCACATATCCGGTTGGCACTTGTACTATGCCAAGTGGGCAACACTATTGCATTCGCGATTACATCAAGACATATATGACTGATCAGCTTGTTGCTAACATGACCCTTTTATTGTTTTTTTATTATAATTATACTGTAGAAACGGACATGCAGCTGATCAAGACGTATAGGAAAGGATGAAAAAAAAGAAAGCAGAAGGTGTGTACTTACTGACAAAGGCAACAAGGATTACTGCGAGATTCTATGCCTTGCACTCTTTTTTTCTTTTTTTTTTTCTTTTTTTCTTTTTCTTTTTCATATGTACCCTTCCCACCTTTTTGCTAATGGCCAGACGAGCTAAGCTTTCATCAAAGCCCTCTCCATCTGGCTCAGACTTGTAGGAAGACCGATTGGTCGTAACAAGGAAGACAAGGCAAGGCAAAAAAACCAGCTGCCGCCTGATTCAACGTCAGGGAAAACGTTCCCTCTTCTTTTTTGTGTTGTTGTTACTGTTGTTGTTGTTGTTGTTGTTGTTGTTGTTTGTCTCTCGTGCAGTTCTTCAGAACTTAGGCATGCTTGGGAACGAAGGTGTACTACTATGTAGCTGTGTTTTGGCCCTAGCTTACTTTTTTTCTTCTTTTTTTTTGTTGTCTGTCCAAACCAAACTTCGGATATTTGCGAGCTTGTTGTGTTGTTGACTATGAATCGGTTCAGGGTCGTATTGGTAGAGTTACAGTTAAGTAGCACGTATAACAAAGCCCTAATTTGCAACGCGCACCTGATCGTTTCCTTCTTCCCTCTTCCTTTCTGTATCTCTGTTTTCCGTAGCAATGCAAATCATGATTTTTTTTTACCTTATCGTTTCCCTCTTGTGAGCAAATAGGGCCAGGGAAAGGTACAATGATTTTTCCCATCCTCACTCACTACAGAGGGAATATAGACGCATTTTATTAGTATGTCTCAGGCAGACAGTAAAACCTCTGGTCTTATAATCTTTACTAGTCTTATCATTCTTCGAATATAATTTAATAAATAAGAGGCTAGCAACGTAAGAGTAGAGTGGAGAATCGACGAACTTTATGTTGCCGCTTACGACACTGTACTTTGCTCACAGAAAGTGAGATAGATGAAAGTAGACGATACCGTTATAATTTTGCGGATAGCATAACACTATGAGAACAGTGATTTTTCGAGTAAACGTAACATGGCATAAGACCTGAAATAGTCTATTAAGAGAGATAGTACGGTTTGTTGATCATCTTTCCCTGTCTCTGGGTGATTGATCTTTGCAAGATAATCTCGAGCGAGAACTAGATCATCAAAACAAAGAAAGCCGCTGAATCAGGGATAAATTATCTTAGACCCCCTCCGTCTATCTCTTTCGCTTTCTCTGCTCGTCGGAAAGCAACCCCGCTTACGCTGCCAAGATTCTTGTCACTATGTTGAAAGATAAGAGGTTGTATACTATGGCCTGGCATAGATAAACACTGCCATATCTCCCTCTCTAAAACTTTCTAGCGCTACTAGGACATCTATAGCAACCATGCAAGAACACAGAAAGACATGAAACTAGGTAGGCGGGGGNNGGGGGGGGGGGGGGGGGTATTGTGCACAATTAAGGCGACATAGATAAGTTTCCATACTTGGATAAGAGCTAGCCATGCCGTTTTTTTTCTTTCTCGGATTTCGGTTTGCTATCATGCTGTGCAAAGCCGACCGCATCCAACTATAACTCATGGCTGATATACAACGTACACTACCGTGAGAAATCAAGCGGCGGGTGAGACATGAAATTAGGAGAGAAAGAGAACGAGGACGTACATTGTGCGCTGTCCAACTTGCAGTCGTGACACATCAATCTGAATTACTAGGCAGACATTATAGATCCGTATGGCGACAGGAGTTCAAGAAGCCAGCCCTTTGACTCAGCCAACGGCGAACCCTGTTATTGTCAGATGGTTACATTTCGGGTTGTCTTGTGTGTTGATGATACGATACGATTTTAAGAGTGTGGTACTTCCTCAACAGCATGGCGTTCTATATATATATATATAATTTTGTTTCCTAGACTCTATCTCTACATGACTAGAGAAAAATTATGATGCCATGCGGTGTACTACGGTATATATAGTACAACACAACCGAATTGGCAGAAGCAAACAAACCCCCAAAAAAGCACAGTCTGTACAATAAACTGCAAGGTGCGTTAACAAAGTCCATGTTCAACGTTGTCTGATTGGAACATAGGTAGCGAACAAGAAGGGGGGGAGGGGTGTGGATGGGGGGGGGGTGAAGACTAGAAGAAAAAATCACAGAGTCAGGTAGAATATGCTATCTTAGATACGTTGTTGTTGACCGGATGTTATACCGCGAGTGACACGGGAAGACGATATAAGCCACAAGTATATATCTTTACAAAACTTCCATACAGGTAGCAGCATATTGATAATTCTTTAATTTGATACGCCCCTTATGGATTAACAAGGCATCAAAATCTACACTGTAAATACATTAGTCTACACAAACTTTAGAATAAACTTTAGAATAGCTAGGCGGGGGCCTTTGTATGCTAATGACAAAAACAAAAGTTAAAAGCAACGAGCTCGTGCCTGATACGGTACTCTTGGTCTCCTGGCGGATGAACGACATAGCTACTGTCGGCAATGATGAGGAGCAAAACTGAATCAGACAGTATCGAGTATTTGTCTGACCAACACACAACGGCTTACCATCATTTCGATGGCTGAAAGGGGCGGGTGAGATATACACACAAAGGATACGCCTACTTTTCTAAAAAGAGGAAAAATGAGTCCTGTGAAGTACGTTGTATGTATTAGCGCAGCCAGCGTCGAATCCATATTGTATATTGCTAGGTTATGTTTATTTTCTCTATGGCAGAGACAACAGGAACAAACCGTAATGAAATCTCTCTCTCTCTCTCTCTCTATCTATCTCTTTCTTATTCTCTTTCTTTTTTCTATATCCCTCTTTCTAGGCGTATGTGTATATATCTGTTTTCTCCATCTCTCTCTTCCTCGTAAGGCAGTAGCCCAGCTTAGGCTTGATTCGTTATAGGAGCTTGCCGGCATCATCGTTTCTTAGTAGAGAAGAATACCGATCTGCTAGTTAAAATCCCCTCTCCCCCCTCAGTCATCATTGTGGGCCCCTCGCCAAAGTGATGGGTGTGGAAAAAGTAACTATTATTTCTTTATTTTCACTTTCATTTCTTTGCTTCACGTTTGTTTCTGTATCATTTGCTTGATAGCTTCTGTAGATATGTTTTCTGTCACAATTAAGAAAACAAAGTTAAATTCCAATAACCGATTATTTTTATTTGTCTCATTATTAAGACGGGAATATGCCAGTAAAACTGCTCATTAAACCCGTCATCTTTTTTTTTTTACGTTGTAATGCTTTCCTCCTCTGAAATTCGTTCAACTAACTAGAACCAGTAGCCGGTGAGAAAACAGCAGTATCATGAATTGTTGGGTTTCTCGGCCGAACAAGTCTAGCCTTTTGTCCTTCGATTAGTGCGAGTAACCCTTTTCAAACTGTGTAATTATCACAAGTTATAGTAACTTAGTTTCTAGTAAGCTGTCCTCAATGGAAGCTTAGATTGCTCCTGAACAGGCATCAAGGTACGTGGATGCTTTATCGTCGTCAGACGCGCATCTTTTTATATATATAATACCAAATTGTCTGCGTAGTTCTATAACCCTAAAGTACATCCGCATCACATGGATAACCCTGCTACTATTTTTTTTTTGGCTAGGACAAGGACAGGGATGTCGTAGGGCAAATTGTAGAAGTCTAGCGTAAGCGTATAATATACTACTAGTATGATAATACGTATTACTATCGACAAGGCGATATTAAGGTAGTCGGGCTAGAAAGATATCGAACGATTACCATCTGGGACTAACTTTCTTACGGTTCGCAAGGTTCTTTTAGCCGATACATTGCCTTGGTACTGCCGGCCAGAACATCATCTATATTGACTATCAGAGCTTATATTCTGTGCTAAGCATGATCTGTAAGCTTGGACTTTCAGATTAGTCTCGTCATAGTAATGAGTTAAAGAAGGACTTTTAGGATAGACGATAATAGCGTTCCTGCTTGGAAGTCGAGGCTCATAGTGTCAAATTTTGCGTTTTAGACAGTCTTTTTTTTTTTCTTGTCAGGAGTTAATTAGTGCCTGAGCCCCCACTCCGTTTACTAGTTGTTATTGCCAATTTTCTTATGTCCACCTTGATGATGCAAAGACAGGAAAACTTTGCAAGTCATGGCCGTTAGATATTGTTGGGCCTTCTATTCAGAGCTTAGATCGTGTACTCGCTTACATGACCTTGAAATCCTTGTCTGTCTGGCCGGAGAGATAGTAAACTTAGAATATATTGCACGTAAAAGATGTGATGGCCTGATGCCTATTGATTTTCTTTGTTAGCATGACGCTCAAAAGATAGCTTGTTCATCTATGTACTAGCATGTGACCAAGTTGTCGTCTAGCTAGCTGCCGACACCGGTGAATATTTGGACTGATTGGCTGGCTGATTAGTTAGTCGGACGACGGGCCGGAGACATATGCATAGACACCCTGCTATGGACGGCTTTAGAGCAAGAACGAGCCAAGACTAGTAAATCCGAGCCATTCTGCGTTCACACAAGGTGATTTACCAGAATACAGGAATGCTTGGTTCTATGTGCCGCGGCCGCACCTATGGCTCTGATGTAGTGTGACCTACCGGTATGGATGTATAAAGTCAAATCATACCGTATTGAGTTTCTCCACATGATCTCATACTAGTAGTAGCAGCACAGCTTCTACAACTTGAATAGCAGGGTTGCGTCAAAGCTTTCGGGAAACCCCCTCATACTACTACGTACTACGTAGTTGTTCACTGCTTCTGCTGCTACTATTGCCAACTAGTACTAATACTACTTTTCCTTTCACCTAAGGAAGGTCGGCTTAGCTCCTGGTATATATTACAATGTTTCTGCTGTGAATGGGTTCGCATGTAACTACCCGTTTCTGACTGGCGCAGTTGAATAAGAATCCATGGTAACAAGCATTGCTTCCTTCCCGATGTTCATTAATTTTCAACAATTAATTCGATCAGGCGAATGTTTTCTTGTGCACTTTGTACTGTTGCAAGACTACTTACTGTGGGTTAGTGAGCATGTAAAGAATAATGTCCTGATTCCTCTATAACGTCTACTTGCAGAACAGAAGAATATTGAAGGGGAAGCTTAGGCTCATTGGCCTTGGTTAGTGGGTTCAACATGATGGAGACTACATACAGTTGCTTCCTCCGAGAACGAGAATGAATGTCTTCCCTCTTCTTGCGTAAATAAGACCAAGATAAAGCAGAACAGAGTAGATTACCGGAGCCTTCTGGGAACATGGTGCGTAGTATAAGTCTATGAGAAGAAATATCCCGATACCTCATCACGAGATGCAAGCTGGATCTTGTTTCATGTAAACATGCTATTCAGGTGCTATCACCTGTGCATACATACAATTGTATTGTGATAGACTAGCATTGGTGAAGAGGGATGCATCTGCAGTACACACTGAGCTTGCTTTTGTTGAACATAGTGATCAGCTAGGGAAGCAGTAAATTGAAGTTCTATTATGTTGGCGAGAGTGTTGTATGAACTGGAGTTGGCGGTTTCCAGTACATGCCTATATTGTCACAGATGTTCTCTATACGGATGATATAATTTTCGAGTCTGGTTTTCCTTGAAGCTGAAAGGGCCAAAAAAAGAGAAAGAAAAAAAGGTCTGCGCTATGATCCAATTCGTTGTCCGACAAGGCTTATTCGAGTTATTGCTATGACTCCAGGAAGGCATTAGAAGCTAGTTTCAACTGGTAGAACAGGGAAGTAAGCTGATATAGCAAACTCAAAGAGGCTAGCCATGTAACGGAATATTCCAGCCAGCTCCGACAAGCAGGTCATGATATGCCTTTGCCGGACGACAAGCACAATCGTATTTTTCTTCTTCTTATTTTTTGATTTTTTTTTTTTCAGTCTGACCTTGATTCGCCTAGTGACTAGTTGTAATAGATAATGTTTAAGCATATAGTCAGCTATGTCCACTACTGCCAGCGTAAGGCACCTTGACATTCACTGCAATGAAAGCTTTCGTCGTAGGCGATTCCTGAAGTATTTACCCCTTCGCCATCACCTCCTCTATTCTCTCGGCTAGACCCCGGCAGTTGCAGCGTTTCTGCACGCAATGGTAGAGGATGAGATAGTCTTTACAGGAGCAATAGCATGTTTGTACTGCTCTAGTTCTTAGACTTGGGGCCTAGTACGGGATCGATGCGCCTTTCAGCTAGCAGGAGAGTTATCGTGTGGTTGGCGGGGTGTGAAGATACGATTAACTGAAAGAAGACATAGATCCAAGTCGTCATGGTTAGCCCTTGCTTGCCCATTTTGATGATAAGCTTTGGGTAAGTGTCCTGTCGGAGGAAACAACGTATACATCGGGAATGAAGATATGATAACTATGAATGGCTAGGCCGGGACGCCTGACCACGTCTGCCTTATTTTTTAAATTTTTTTTTTTTGATTATTGCTAAAATTTTTAGAGATGGCCATCATCGTCAACCTTGCTTAACCTAAGATTTTATGTGCACTATAGATTTGCAGGTCACTGGCCAAACAGAAAGCAAGTTGTAAAATCCATAAGTTTGCATTTACCAACAACAAACTACTCTCACACCGCCTTCCTGCCTTCCAGTTGTTCTTGATTTGGTAGAAGCCTTTTTTTTTCTCTGACGCTGATACTCTGCTTACAAAGATAGTCGCCACATGATCTCGTTCTCTTACTCTCTTCTGCCATCTCGTTTACCGACTGCACCTTGTCCCATGCCTTGTCTCCAGAACTCCTGATATCGACAGAGAAAGTGCTTGATAGCTGATGGTCTCTAATGATTGGTTTTTGTGGCACTGTATGGCCCCATCAACTTCCTATGTCACACTTTTCTCCATCTTCCTCTGCTTCATCTAACGCAAGTCCAGTCAGCATTCAAGCTTGAAAAGGTGGACTCGGTATTTTTGTCTATCAATTGAATAATATTAAATTTTGAGGCCACGGGCCTCCCCCCTTCCCCCTCCTTTGTCTATTCTTTCTCCCCGCTTGCCTCCATCATCCCCCCTTAAATAGCTGACGACAACCTGTTATGCCTGTGTCCACCAGCCGGAGCGTATATAATTGATTGTAAGCAGGCCTCAAAATAAGACTGCACAAAAAAAACTAAAAAAAAAAACTATTCAGTCAAAGTCAGGTAGCATCAATAACAGCATATACCAGTCAGTTCTTCTTGAATGTGTCACCTCGTATACGAATAGATATGCATATTTACATATTTATGCGACATAACGGTATAATAGTACATTGAATATAATTCCCTAGCACATCATTGATACCTATCGCTGACCCGGTGCATTGGAGCCGCACATGCTCTACTAACACACAAAAAGCGGTGTGTTTCCATGGGCTTTCCTGGATGTTACTGGGACTAGCTTGCTTATATAAGAAAAATTCACATGGTATATCCCGGATGGCGTAAAGACTTGAGCCGTAGTATCCCACGGCCGACGCGCTCTTCTCTCTTTTATTCTATCTCTCCAATCGCCCAGTATCCCTTTAAGGAACAAACAGCCTTCTCCTTGACGAGTAGAGTAGCCCCACAGGCGCATTAACACTGGGCTAGAGTAACAGTTGATATGCAGCTCGGCTCATCACAACCGCTTCAGACTGCAGCAGTCTATCCTAGCTGAACAGAAGACTAAGCAGTAGTTACTGCCCTAGAAAAGCTAAGATATGCACTGGCTTGTTACTTTAGTCTTCTTCAATTTTGACCCAATCACAATGGTTAGCTTCGCCTATAATACGGCAGTATCAAAGTAATTGCGTCTGTACTAATCATGATACGGTCCAAGGGCCCGCGGAAGACAATCCGGTAATTCACCAAAGGGTTTCTGGTTCTAGGAACCCAAAATCAGCCAACCCTGTTAACATGAGCGACATCCGGAGAAGTTCTAAAGTACTTTGCCGATGGTATCATTATTGCACGAAGAAGAAAAGGAATATAGAAAAAATTCTCGGAGAACATTACTGGATCAATGTCATAATGTCTAGCGTCGCCAGCAACGCCCAAGTATCTGAGGTACACACCTTTGTATACTGGTATGCTCAGAGATAAATACATTGCTGAACCTTAGCACACTGTTACCAGAGCCTCCTTTTAGTGGGCTTCATAATTAGATCGTGGCCTTATAACATGCCACATATTAAGCAGTATTTTTTAGTATACCTGTATATACTGGTACATTGCATCTAATATCCAAGCAGGATGATATGTGCATAATGTGAAACGACACAGCAACAGCATGTCATTGCTGTTTTTCATACTGTCGTTGCGTGCAATACAAACCAGTAAGTGATAAGTATCTATCAGTGAAGGTCCTCCTAGTCAACCACACGTCTTTCTTAACAAATAGGAGGCCATTTTGGCAGTGTACTGCTTTTAGGGACAGAGTCTCTCCAGCTTGGCTGACCAAGTTCAGTATGTATTCAAGGGTATCATCAGAGGCTCAGCGAACCGAGATGTTATAGAACTATCACCAAGATATTGCATCCAAATGATACGGACACCATAGTCGACCTCATATACTGATAGCGTAGAATGATACACATAGCCCAGTCGCCAGTAAGGAGGTATTTCCTACGCTTGCGCGGCTGGTGGGCTTGTCCTCATTAAGAAGAAAAGGAAGAACCAGCGTCATGTTACGTAGTAATCACAACCATGTTCCGTCGGACAAAACATGTTCTTGGACTTATAAGGCGTCAATTTAGAGTCTTAATTAAAGCGAACATACTTTCTACGAAGAAATTCAGTCAGTACAAAATGACAACTGGCCAGTATCAATAGTATACATATCCAGAAATATAGATTCAAAGACAAGTGGAAAACGAACACAAGACATGCAGTTTGTGTGGGCGCAAACAAACGAATGCAACAAATCAAGCAAAAAAAAAAAAAGGTCAGGCCAACCAACATTAAAAAAAGGGCCGGGCGGGTGGCCTAGGATATATATAGCCCATGGGCCTGTTTATGTTACCGACTTGACGGAACCATCAACCAATGATGGGGAAAGTCTAGAAACGAGTAGTGCTGCTGGCAGATAGTTGAAGAGGGGCAGAGGGCTTAATATCTTGGTTCTAAGTACGTACACCTTTATCAAACATCTTGCTTTTTATTGTTAGCGAGTTAAGCTTCTTCGTTTATAGAAACGCACCCAAAAAGGAGTGAATCATGAAGTTTAGCAGTATACGATCATGACTGTGTCGCATCTTGTGGCTAAGAATTTCATATTAAATTCCCCCCCCCCTCCCCTTCCTTTGCTCCCGGGGCACATTATCAAAGCATAATCAAAGCTTCCACGGTGAAGAAAAACTCGCCCTTCCAAGCCCTAAGCTCCAAGCCCCCTACCTGCCTTTAGACTTTGACATTACCGATCTTCTAGCACTATCCCTTGTTTATATACGTTTATTGTTTCCAGATAACTGGCGTCCAACGTTGAACTTGTTTTTTTATTGAAACGATTAATATATCAAGGACAGTGTTCGTTAAATATGCGGCCTGTCTTTACACACATTGACAGCACGAGCTCCATGACAAGGGTCACCAAGAACCAAGTAGATCCGCAGAAAATAAGTGTGGTTTGGGGCTATGATTTTATGTTACAAAAGCAATAAGTACTACTAGTAGCTTGGTACAACACCATGTCCGTATCTATGTCTTTGTCAGTATACGTGTATATCTTGACCTACATGACTATTATAGTTGTCACTACAGTCGAACAAATCCAAACACTGAAGATATTTGGACAAAATATTCTATCCTCTTCACACTTCCGCAAAAAAAGGTCAGTAAATCCCTCTACGTAAAGATAACAAAGATGATACAGCCTAGCAGCAACGTTGATTGGCTCGCCTTATGGGCCTTAGAATGGCTTGAGTAGCACTGAGCTCAAGGTTTGACTATTACTACCATAGTGGCCGCATAGCCTTACCGTCAATCGAGAGACGTGAACGAGAAGTTAGACTCATGCCATCATTATTAGACACATAGGTCGCGTCGTCAACTTCGAGTCTAACCTTGGAGATATGATATGCCGCAGGCCAATAGACGTTAGCAGCCTAGACACCAGCCAAGCCAGTAATAGTAGCACTAAGTACTATCGTCAAAGTTAACATTTCCAATTAACTAATGGGTTAAAAAAGTGAAAGAAAAAGTTTGTATTTCAACTAAGCTAGAATGACGATGTTGTCATCTTTTTTGTTGCTTGCTTCCGTCAGGCTGTTCCAGAAGCTAAATAAAGAAGTTAAACAGCGAACGTCGCAGATACACAATTACAATTTGGAACCTCATTTCTATAGTAAGCGGCCTGTTTCGGCATGAAGGACATGCATATTTTTGCGATCTTTTTATCTGCGGAAGACCGGCAAGTATATCGCAGCAGCAACGACTAATTTTGCCACTTGTAACCCCCCTTCCCCATATCTTCATAGTTCTGGAAACTTTTATAAGATTAATGATTGAATATATATATATATTTTACTCAATGAGCAAGGACCGGCCAAAAACACAGGGAAAAGGCAAAGATTCTCGTCGCTGGTCTAATGGATGAGTATAGTAGTAATTTGTTTAACCCATGCTTCACATTCAAGAGAAACAGGACAATGATATATATATAGAATACCACTCACCATGCGGACCTCGAACCGCG
Source organism: Endoconidiophora polonica (assembly GCA_001856765.1). Classification (NCBI taxonomy): domain Eukaryota; kingdom Fungi; phylum Ascomycota; class Sordariomycetes; order Microascales; family Ceratocystidaceae; genus Endoconidiophora; species Endoconidiophora polonica. The sequence continues at coordinate 60,779 of LXKZ01000244.1, read as the reverse complement.
CAAAGGCAGAACAATATATAGCATCAATCAATCAATCATAATACCACTCACTACATTGCCGCCGTCTGATAGAGTGAACCGTATAGGCAATATCAAATAAATGCAGGTTATCACATATTAGCCATCATGCGCATAAATTGTACGAAGACTTTTTGTATTCATGAAGCTCGGCTAAATTTCTTCCTCATTGTTTAGTCAAGAAACTACCATAAGATGCGACTCTATAATCCATTTCCATAACCCTAATAAGCATTAGTATAACTTTCATATGACAACGTTTATTCTAGAACCAATGATAATTCTCCACCTATACAAGCCAAAGCGAGATACTAACACCATTCACAAAAGCTACTACTAGCCCGATGGAAACCACGTAAGCCAAGCCAGCGCTGTGTTTCCGGCCAAAAGAGGAAAAAGACATACATCTACATAAGACAACACATAACCATATATAAATAGACACTGCTCGAGTGAGACACAGCAGCAACAAGATATTATGACAGCCAATGACTCAGATAACGCTCTATGACATGATGCAGCACGATGTATGTCAGGCAATTATTGGGAAAGAAAAAGTGCTTTTTTTTCTAGTCGACGAAATACGACGACGGCCTGTTATATAATTTGCTCCGAAAGAACCATTACGTCAAAACGGGTAAATATACAGGAGTCGAGCTTACGTAACCAATACTGTGTTAAGACAAAGCCTATTTTTTTTTAATCATTAATCTTATTAAGTTTCAAACAAAGCCTATGGAAGTTGTTACCTTGTTCATACCAACTAAGTGATGATAACTAGGAAGGAAAGATGATGCTTGTTGTTGGACAAGAAGGCCACAATCGTGTATCTCTTGTTCTTTTTGCTAAATTATGAAGCTTGCTGCTATATTTATAACCAAGTTTTTTTTTTTCTTCTTTTTCTTCCCTGCATTATCACGCTGTGATAACTGACAGAATAAGACTGAACTACCGATAGTTCAAGGGCTTCTTTTATATAGCGAAATTTGGCCCGATAATTCAAGGGAGGCGGCCTTTCAGCCTCGGAGATAAGAGTATACACCATTAAATTGTTAAATGACATATCAAATATTGACACCAGGTAGGAGAAACGTAACAGATCGGGGAAGATAGCTGGCAGCAGTCTTGATACTATGTTAGTGTCGCTTGATCTTATTTTCATTGACATCATTGACTTCTAGCTTCGTAGACCGCCTTTACTTTGCTTCGAATAACAGGGAGATTGAGGAAATAACATGGCGTCTCAGCTAAGATTAGTAGTTTGATTTTGTATGATTCTTATACACATCGTCTACCTCTCTTTTTTTTTTTTTTAATCATTAATCTTATTAAGTTTCTAGACCTATGAAGATACCACTCTACCTCTCTTAAACGTGGTTGATGTTTCTTTAGCTCGATAGAGTAATTTAATGCAAGGTGATGAGCATATTTTAGTTAAGGTAATGTGCTTACCTTTCACATAAAGGTTACATTCGCTGAGTCTGTATCTCCTTTTCTACTTCAGACGTGTGGAGGTTGCTTTGTTCTTTTTAGCACTAGTAATGCTATTGATCATTGTCTAAGTCTTTTATCTCTAGCAAGACTAAATAAAGCCAAAAAGGATGCCAGGGATATTGCTCCAAAGCACATATATTCGCCGTCCCAGCAAAACCAGGATAAATTCAGCATTACGTCATTTTTGGATCTGTTTCTCTTATATTTGAGTCAGCAAACGATAGAAATAAGGCGTTATGGAGGGTGTGTACATACCGTGATATTTGGCAGGATCACGCCAACATGTCACTAGCCTACCAACCCCATATAGTTGTCCTGCTTTCGCCCAACTTGATAGTGATTGATAGATAACCTTACACTCTGTCTGTATGATATATAATTGTGATAGCTTACAATGTACGCTGCACAATACATTGGCATGCTGTCTGAAAGATTAAGACTGAGAACAAAAACAAAATATAACGGATAGGCCACTCACATCTGTATATGAGTGCGTGCACCGACCGCTTAAAGAAACAAAAGGGGTTCAAACCGGTATTATGTTTAGTACTGACTGCTGATACGACGGACAAAGGTTGATTGGGACTAACCAATTCCTGATGTCGCACCTTTCTCGACACACCCTCAACAGCGAAAGACTACAGGGACCCCTTGATCCTTACAGCGGGTCACGTTCCGGTTCACTACGCTAATGGACTAAAAAGTCTGATATTAGCGGAATTTTAGATTTTTGGTTTTTTATAGACATGTTTCCCAAGTTTTCAAGTGCAAGCATCCTACTTTTACAACCGAGCGTGGCTATTTCTCAAGTATCTGATCTTACATAGATATGGAGCGTAGTAGTTAAGAATAAGACCATAGGGCTTTAGGTGGACGCCCACGTATAGCTCGTATATATTGCTACAGCTGTGTCAATACAGCGTCAATAGAAATGCACGTTGCTTGCCACTAACCTCGTGCCTGACATCTTCTAGCACACACACACACACTGGACTGGTAATCATGATTTGAGAAGTAGATAGATATATCATGCCAACCTTATCTTCTTATGTCATACTAGTTGCAATGCTTTTATTCTACACTCTCATTTTTCCCTGTCGCAAACCAAGACTCCTGGCCAGGGGATCTACGAGCTGGTGGTTGGTCGTATACGAGACAAACCATGGTGGAGAAAACATGGTGCGTTTGCTGTCAAAAGAAGAATAATAAGAGAGAGACTGGGACAATTAGGCGAGTGGAAAGAATATTCCAAGCGACGTGAGCCAGATAAAAACTAATATAAGAGGAAGTGTACGATCACAATGTATTGGCTACAGGGCCTGGGGTATGACATTTTAGAGGCAACGACATGTCGAAGTATGGAGTTACACGGGTTTTAGATATTTGCAATATGAGCTGATGTTGTTCATCCGTATAATTGGAAACAACCCACAGTGACAAACATATCTCACAACGTACTGTGACAATGGTACTTGATACCTCGCTTCCAAAGGATTCATGATGTGGCTAAGGGCAGGATAAACAAAGAGACATGGCTGTGATGTAGGTAGGATACGCCAAGGTACTTTTCCTAAAATCGACAGGCAGAGGTGGGTGAGTTGATTTCAGTACAACACATACGCTAATATGGACTATACATATCGGCATGCGAATTTTCATCCAACGTCTGAGTTTCTTTGTTCCCTGATTAGCTATTGTGGAATATGGCAGGGTCTTGTTGGCGGTTAGGTTGAGGAGATTGGATTATATGGGATGTGAGATGTAGCTGTCACATTCGTAATCCAATGCTGTGGCGTTTATGTTTCTTTAAATAAAATATTGACCGGAACCTGCCACCCGGAGATAGTACGGACATGCAAATACAACATCTGGAACTAACGGATAAGAGAAGTAGATTATTATGATTGTCACAGATAAAGGAAACAAATTTCGAAGTACATAGGACAACGTATGTAAAACGCAGCTAGCCGTCTGACGCACTATAGAAATGCATGGCAATGTTCAGGTTCCCCTTTTATCATGGTGTGTTACATGCGAATGGAATATTCTTAGAAACATCTCACCTAACTAAGGCAAACCTGTACCCACCTGTCTCCTGTCTGCTTCATCTTTCCCTTCTACAATAAAAGTTCCCGATGGACGACCGCTGAGCTCTCGGAGCACGCCACTCTCTTTATCTCCATGGTGAAGCTACTTACTTGTTACGATGAAAAGGAAACTGACACTGAAAAAGAAAAAAAGAACCTAGTAGTACTACTAGGTATATAAATCCCTGATCAATATCAGCCTAAAAACTAGGGGAATAGATTGGCGGGGCAACCCATGCTCCGGGGGTAGCATCCAGAGCATCCGGGAGCGTTCGCTTGCATGTCTTACAAGCAACTCTTTTAACTTTTTGGATTTGGACTTTCTGGCATATCGGCGAGTTGTTGAGTAAAATAAAAGGAAAGACGAAACATAATACTGTTAAAACGCTTGCAAGTTTATCCGGGGGGTAGGGGGTAGGGGTGTAATATTTGATGCTTAGTACTAGCACAGGTAAAGTTATCTTCGATATTTTCCTACTGTTGCAGCACTTGTGCCTGTCTTGTCTAGGATAAGCTAGCTTGTTCTGGTTCTCGGGGATATAAATCCCGGCTTGTACTTGAATGAAAGGAGGGGATATATGGAAGCAGCAGGCTGGTTAAGCCTTGTTTATCTACATTGTGCAGATGTTGTTTGATGCGCACTTAGTGATGAGCGTATTCCTTGAATGATGATTGGCTACTATCTCATGATAGCCACATTCGGAAGTTATCTTAGTGATCTGCTTCTAGTATGTGTTCCTGTAAGATGCCATTGATATTTTGCTCTGGTGATATGATGTACCTTGTCTTTACATGCCCCAAATAGGGCATGATCGTAGACTGACGGAAGTGCTCTTACTATAGGGTAGATATCCTGAATAAATACTCACCTGCTAGATGTTAAAAGCTGGTCTATTTACCAGTTGGTGCCTCTTATATATATTTCTGTATACTCTGATATCTGTTTTACATGCTGAGGAGGTGCTCATCCAATACTCGTTTATATTATATTATATCTTGCTTTGTTTTACGTTACGTTGCTTTAGAATATAAGGAAGTCAATCAAGTTGGTCTATACGTCGGTGGGAACGTATAGAAAGCTAGGCAGCTTGCGAACCCCCCCCCCCCTTATTAAAAAAATAAGTCCTTAGCAATAGATGGCATACGACAAACTGAAATTGGCTGGGTTTCAAGCCACCGACAAGCACACTGTGAACACAGTGAATTCTATAATGCGTGTGGATAACAAGAAGGGAAAAAAAAGAAGAAGAAGAAGAAGAAGAAACTGGCTGAAATTGATCTATCAACGCCCCCCCCCCTTCTTTGCGGTTTAGCGTCCGATGATTATTGCAACCGTCTTTCTAGGATATCATATCCAACCAGAAACACTGACGGCCCCCTCCTCCTTATGAGCTTATTTTGATTTATTCATTTATTTGTTAATCGTTAATCTTGTTCGGATTCTATAATTATGAAGATGGACCTTCTGGTGAGGTAACACGCCCTCTGATATATTCTTCTGCTTATTCGTTCAGTTGCTCTAGACCTATACGTTCGCATGAAACGAATCTTGGGCTTGGTGCCTGTTCACACTCCATGACCTCCTAGAATATGTGAACCGGTTGGTCTATGTGACCCTCTGTCAAGCACAATGACACAACAGACGGCAATTGGGACGGATTAAGAACTCAGTAATGAGCCCAAGGCGGGCAGTATGGAAGCTCTGATTTCGGTGTTTCGTTTCCTTCAAAAATTTTCTTGTCTCTATCTCCCTCTTGTCTCCTCTCTCGACCGTTGGGCCAGGGTCTTGTAATGAGAGAAAAAGGAACACAGAGCTAGGGAGGAGAACCAGACCAACCAAGAACCAGATAAAGCAGAAGAAACAAATTAAATATTAAAGTCTGCGAAACATCCCTGTCCACCTATTCCACTGTGTCCCAATAAAGCCTTAGCGGAGGCCAATCATCTGGACCCAGTCCATTGCACTGGGACGGACTGTACCAATCCGGCGAATGACAATTTCGGATTTCCCAATGAGTAGTCAGCTCTCGGACTTGAGAAACAAAGAGAGAAGAGATAAAAGAGACAAAAACAGAGCTAGCGTTATGGTTGTGGAGGTTTTGTCCATTCACAATTTGCCTGGAATTGTGTACATATTACAAGGGGGCATCCTGTCCCAAACCAAGAGGAGGATAGATAAATAGATAAATAAAACACAATAGAGCAAACTTTGTTACAATCAGTTTGTGCCCCAAATTATAGCAGGAAGGAAATACCGGAAAAGGGGGCGTGATATTGTAGTTCAAGAGATCAACCCGGCGCCATTCACTCTCTCTGGCATTGTCCCAGCAAACACGCATAGTCCGTTAACTCGTTGAAGAGACAGAGTAGCCTTGTCTCCTTTTAGGCGCTTACCGCTATTTTGTTTGATGGCAGCTCGACTTGGAGATACTACTAGTACATCAAAGCTCCAAAGCTACATATGCACCATATCAGCTTGGCTAGCAAAATGGTGTTTGAGATATCCTCGCAAAACAGGCTTAGCATTCTAGATTAATATTGTTATACATCTCATCACAGTTGAAGAAAAGAAAGAGTAAGCGACTGCTCTGTTGGTAAGGCCGGAGCTATAAGGCCAATGAGCAACTTGAAGTAAGATCACGAATAATTATACGTACCTTTTTTTTCTTTTCTTCTTTTATGAGTCTCACTTTAATAGGTATATTATTAATGAAATACACTCGTTCTCTATTAAATATGAACTACTAAACCAATGCAAAGGATTCTTTTTGCCACTTCAGATTTTTGCATTGCTCTGTGATAGATTGATATGATCACTAGTCTCGGTGGAACTAACTGTGACGAGCACTAATACTATATTCGATGAGATAGTAATTGAACTACAAGGGCATAGGCTGTTGTTAAAAAGTAAGCTATATGAACCGCAACTTTTGTGATTTGCCTCGATTGGGCTAAACAATTGTATTGTACTGTCACCACTGATCTTTGTTTAGAACGACAATACACATGGATATGTAAGGCTGTGATATCTTGTTTATCCTTATTCTTCCTATAACCCCCTCTTCTCTCTGTCGAGCTGAGCAAGTGGTAATCAGTCGATGGGCTGGCTACCATGAACAGGTTGTTTCTATACTCCTGTTATTCGTCGATCTGACAAGGCTGGAATTTAATGACAGTTCACTTGCCATCCCTAGGGCAATGATAAGATCCATAAGCAAAAACTTGATATATACTTGTTTAGTGGTGAAACTAAAGCCCGAATCTCTGAATCTCTAGGCACTGATGTTGTTCAACGTTGCTAGCGAGGTGCGAATTTAGAAACATGCTCTTACTCATACATATCATATATTATATCTTAAAAATTAAACTCTGGATTAGCTAGCCTACTTCTTGCTAAATTAAGTAGGTATAACACTTTGATGGTTACAATCACTTGCTGCATAATGATGATACTCTGCTGATAAGCTACTTTAGAAGAAAAATACCCTAGTTAGCACCATTATCCCGTGATTGGAGGTTATTGGCGCCAGCTTCAGCCGGCCACCATGACATATTATCTTATGATGACGGTCGTATCATGGTATATAGTTCATTTGTGCATGTTCTCCAACTTTTCGTATAGAATCGATGGTACAGATTTAGTTGCTTCCAGGTCTATCCCGTTATAGATCAGTAAAAAAGATGGTTCTGAGATGTCAACTAACTTGCCAATAGAAAAGGAGGGGGTGTTTACAGTTCATTTTCGGAGTTCCTTTTGCTAGTGGTTAGCCGAACCAAAGAAAGAAAGAAAGAAAGAAAGAAAGAAAGAAAGAAAGAAAGAAAGGAAATAAGCCACTCAGGCGAAGCTGGAAGTTTCTTCCGGGCCCAACGATACCATCAGGCCTAGCAGAAATATATAGGTGTCTTCTTTATTCATTCGATCATCTTATATTAGTTTCCGCCGATACAGTTACCTTATAATGAATAAAGGGATGTTCGGATAATATAACATTGGCCTGAATGAAATCTTCATATAGTCCGGCCCCAAGGCAAGATTTCCCTGGGCTAGATCATATCATTTATGACGACAAAGCTTACATATATCTGTACCTTCATAATTACTTTTCTCTCTTCATCTGCTTATGCTGACTCTTGCTTGAACAGTCGTGATCACCAATACAACCTCTCAGGTTCTTACATCCTCATGCATACATAATAAGCAATCTCTTCGTCGCAGATAATCGGATATAAACGACACTCTGTGGCTTATATATACCGATTATGGCACGGAAACGATATAGGTAGTAGCAAGAACATGTTTCTTTTTTCAGCCTAAAAGTCTAACTTTATCAGGGCAGTAAACAAAGCCGCAACAAAGAGCTAGGGCTTGTGATGACACTTCTCTAGAATTACATGAAATGCTTTCTAGGCAGGCTCTCATACTAGACCGGAGATCCCATATGAGACTCGCTACGAATCTGACTTTCGCTATATCATTAGTCGTATGCCATATATCCTATCTAGGAATGCAAGCGCCACAAAGATCTTTGTATGCATATCTGATATGATGCCTGTAGTAATAGCAGGCTAGCCTTCCGACTAGCGGTGAGCCGAGTTCCATAGCAGCGTAAGCAGCCTACTGGATGTGCAAATAGCATCACTCACAAAAGGAGATTATGCTATCAGTTGACTAGAAGGGAAAGCACCTCTCAGCAAGTAAACGTTATCTTACTCATCAGCAGGCCATGCCAGACACAATAAGGGCCCTGAAATTATGTGGAATATATCGAGATCTCGTCACATGCGCAGTCACGATGCGTGAAGTATATACATCGATCCGCATCCATCCGTCCATCTATGTACATATATAAACTGCTTTAGGCTATGCCGTAACACTCTTAGCACGTTCATCGCTTGAGCTACCTAGCACCTGTTCGTGCAGCTAACACAGTTTTGCCTAGCAAAACCTACAAGAAAACAACTCCTGATATGCAAGGCGGCATACGGTGTTTTGTGATCAGGCACAATTCCTTTTCATGTTTGGCAAGCCACGCAATCACGCACTTGCGTAATTCATGCAGGCTGTTCCCCTCTCCCAGTTGTCTTTGCGTCTATCACAGCAAGCCAGCAATGGCGAGATTATTCCTCTGCTGCTGATAGGTATATCTTAGTGCGGTATATTAATTGTTGCTACTGCTGTACTCTTCCATCGGGAATTCTTTTGTTTTCTTTTCATCTGACTTCGGCTGGGGATTCTGCCGCGCTGACTTCATGTCTATTGACTTACATGTGTGATTGCGTGCAGACAATCAAGAAAAATATGTCAACTTGTACTTCATCCTTTCTAATGCTAGCGATCCTGGGTGTTTCTGATATCACCATCCCCTTTTGATGCATTGCATTCAATATGGCATAAGTGTTCACGATGGTCTTGTGGAAACTCACCAGATAAAGATAATTAGACACCTGTATATATAGTGATATGCGCCATTTTTTTGTTGCATACTACCGCACCATACATACGATATATTTCAGGCTGTAGTATGCTGTGAAGCCCATGGCCTGACGTGTTGTTATTGCATTTGTGGCTTGCTGCAACTCTTCATCCGGCAAGGCGGCAGGCCACCACCTCCAATCTTTGCCTTCAGCCTATTATTCAACCTTGCACGATAACATATTAGGCATAGATGGTCGGCTACTGCTATGGTAAGGCAGTGTCAACCTTGTGCATCTTCGGCATGGCTAATTTCATGATCGCACGGCAGAGTTGGGCGATAATGTCTTGCTCTCTCTCCTGTTCTCGGACTGTGGACCGTTTCAGAAGGTGGTGGTAGGCAGATATACCTTATGCCGGACTGCATCCCTCATCGGTCTGCTGAGTTTTCTATCCATATGCCATTAATAAGCTAGTAGTGAATAGATAATAGACCTGTGCTCATATCCAGGCCGTACTTGAGCGAGTAGAGAGCGCTATTCGTTACTACGTTGTCTTACATCAGTCATATATCAACCTGATATCCATAAGCATACTAGAACATGTTTTCCTTACGGAGTGACATTAGAGCGAGACTTCGTCATCATTTGTTCATAGTCTGTATATACTGTTCATGTTCTTTTCTTTTCTTTTCCTTTTTTTTTTTTTCTTTCTTTCCTTTTCTTTTCTAATTTAGTCGTCTAGCAGTTAAGTAAATACTCGCTTGATATCGGGAAAGTGCATGGGTCTCTTGAGCCTAGCATGCTTTGAGAACCATGGCAGACATACAAGGGGAGGGGGGGGGCCTAAAGGAGAGTAAGATAACCTTTGACGCAACTGGGAATATGTTCGGAAAATCGCTGAAAGTGAGGCTTTACTACTATCTTATAAACGAGGGTCTGACTGCCCATGGCGAGGCCGTGATAACGTACAGCTCTGCCAAGTAGAAGAGGAGGAAGCAGGAGCAAAAAAAAAAAGGCTTGTTCAAGACAGACCTGAACTTCTCCCTCTGTCAGCGTGGGTAGCCTACCATCTCGCTTCGGATCAGTATCCCTTGTCACGCTAGATAACTCAGCATAGTTTGGCTTCCCATCAGTTCTCTGATCAGGGTGGTTTCTACGGATATTGTTGGTTATGTGTTGTCAGTCTCTGATATAGTTATGGTTGTGCATAGGCATAGGCAAATAGATCATGGGTTTAGCATTGTGATTCCAAAGATTCTGTTGGTGATTACCTCCAACTTCTTTCTAGGCATGACGCCGGCGGTGAACCTCTTAATGCTAAGGCATTCAACCATGCTTCCTGAGTGCCACTTGAAGTAAGTAACATAATCTTCATGCCGTGTCATATTGACAACTCAGACGGCACGGGGGAGACGGTATCTTGTCCCGCGCAGCGCGCTGCACAGCTATATCATATGTGGCCCTCCTCCCCCTCCTCCTCCTCCTCNNCTCTCTCTCTCTCTCTGTCTATCATGTGAGATGTAAAGACACCAATAGCCAGCTACCCTATCTGGCAAGGCCAGTCATAGAGAGCTGGCGCCAACAGCCAGGCGAAGCGCCACTTCGCAGTGTAGCCGAGGGAATGGCTAGCTGTTGATGCATCGGGCGCAGTTTTCCGTCGTGTTGTCTGGTGTATAGTGAGAACCACTAGGTAACCTAAGAAAAGATGCGCTGGCCAGCGGAAACTTGCCCCACCAGGATATATCATCTAATGGTCGGGTCAAACAGACGCACAAATCTCGCGATGTTGCGGTGTGCTTGTTTGTACTTGCTCTGTTTTGTTTTGCTGGCACAAAGCTGGTAGCGCCGCTCAAGCCACGTTTCTAATTGTCTACTATGGTGCCGTAGCCTCAGTTCCTCATTATTTTCCCCAAGTATCGTCATCACTCTAGGCCCCCCCCCCCCCCCCCCCCAATTAGGCCATCACCAACCATCCCGCGCAGTGATTCAATCGTCGAGTCTGTTCGCCATGATACCATGTCCTCCTCCCCCAGCCTCCAGACACGGGATATGGCATGGGAATAAAACTACCCTCTACTCATCCTCCACGTTTTTGTCTCTTGCGACCCTTTTGACGTCTTTCTGGATTCTCCTTGTCAGACAAGGTCGTCCTCTTTAAATAAACTGACCGCCTCATTCATGGCTCATAGATACATGTCGGGACAAATGTGGCATCTTGTTCGTCCATCCGTCTAGCTGTTTGCGATCGAAAATGGATGCACCTAGTTAATTTAGTCAGCACTACCCTCAGAGCAAGGTGCCCGACAGTCTCTCTGCCGTTGTCCGACACGTTCATAACCTGTCCATACTAACCATAATCGATACGGCTACCCACAGCCCTTCAGCCAATTTGCAGCTGATAAGTGGACATGACATCAATGGTCCGTGCCCCGTATGAACGCCGGGTCTTGTTCATCTAGTCAGTGCATCAAGCCTAGGGATTGCCCCGGAATAGGTTTCCTAATTCCCCGGTCGCGCTAATTTTGGAAGGGTGTTTTTTTTTTTTTTTTACCTTATTCAGCCTTGTCCAAACTCACATAACATTCAATACCTCGTGATACAAACAAGATTGTCTTAGCAAACATACTCTAATTTTTTTTTTCTGTTTTGTTAATCAGCTAATGTATGTGGGATACCTACTTGCTTGTATCGCCGTTAATATATAATTTATTTATCAATAATAATAAGAAGAACGAATCAAGTTTACATTCATATGCTAAACATAACGAGCACAACTATTAGCTTGTCTTAGGTCCGATATAGCCCTGCTACTCTTTCCCATTAAACAGTTTTGGAGAAGCAGCTTTACATCCCAACGCATTTGCTTTTAGCGCCTTGCAGCCAATACTACTATCGCTAACTGATGCTACTACTACTTGTCCGACATGTATATACTTCGGAGCATGTATTTCTCAGTTGTATGTACCGTCTCACTTACAGCCCAACCAGTATAACGGCCCAACTACTTTGGAATATAGTACCTTTTTCATCTTTCCAGTATTATGTATGTGGAAAATACGTCCTTTTTTTTGCAGCAGCACAAAGCGCCCCGTCATCAGCCCCGCTGTCTCTAGTATGCCGTTCTTTCTCCTTCCACAGCCCATAGGAGCGTCTTATAGCCAACAAGTCTTAGTAGCTCATAGCCTACCATTCAGCTGCCCAGTCTTCCTCCTTCAGGAGGGTATCTGGTTGCACACGGCAAGCTTCCCCGGCGTGACACACGTTAAGTCTACTGCATTTGTAATATATAGCAGTTTGAAGCATGACAAAACCAATCATTCCAGCCTCGGCATGAGAAAGCCTACTTAAGTTGATCTATACTTGATTGGATGTTGGCTTCGGGTAGATAACCCTAAGAAAGGCGTATTCATACCTTAATTTCGTTATAATTTACCGAATGAAGGTAGTAATTCCCAACCTTCCCTTTACACAATTTGATAATGGAACCTTTCAAGCCAAATACGCCTTTTGATCTCAACAACAAGTGTGTACCTTTTCCGTATCGTTAAACTTGAGAGCATTCGTGTTCTGCAATTCATATAGACTTATTCTTTTGAATTATCTTTCCTTTGTCTTTCTGTTCTTTGTTTTTGGTAACTTTAGAAGTTGTACATAAAGCCTGTAGTCGTAGATATAGGCCTGGGAGCACGAACTACAGGTTGCTGCTCTGAATGCTATGTTAATGCGTATTAGTAGACTCGACTCCTTGCCAGTCCAGTAATGAAATTCATGGACTTCATATATAACACATAACCTACAAATTGATAGTAGTTTTACAATGTGATTACGAGACAAAATGCACCAAGTTTCATTCTAACGCATACCATGCTATTGCACCTAGCCAGGCTGATGCAACTTATAACAGCCTGACCTACATTGTGTGAAATGCGCGCCTAAAGTCATCTTTCTCCTGATGCTCCTTGTTTGTATGTATGCTGACAAACAACATCGCGCCATACTACGTACCGCATAACAAAATACAAGATGGTATAACAATGGGGTTCTTGACGGCTAAACCGCTTGCGGAAGTAAAGAGCTGCAAAAAGGTATACTGTTTGAATAGGCTTATCTCTAACGTACTACCAACGATTTCTAGAGATACTGGCGAGGGTATAGATATCACATATTCGCTCCGAATCGTACTTGTATGGTCATAGTCTAAGGATAAGACGACTTACAGAGTCCAGTCCGTATAAATTTTAAATGGTGGTGCCCAATATCATTATAGACTTTGGGCTGAATATGCCTAATTATCATTCAGCAATACTGGGCAGCATGAGCTGTTAGCTCTATTTGACTTTGGTCCTACTAAACCGGAAATTAACTGTCATTTTGTACCTTTTGAAAAAAGAGCACTAATAGATATTTTTTTACTTGTCAACAGGTGAATCATGTATGCGTTGGCTAAGTATCAGGGTTTACAAAGGGGACATGATAGTATGGTATCGCCCAATCCGATCAAATGATTATCAATAGCACAGCATTAAACCCAATAGAAACATGACTGCAGGCGCATCAGCATGACCACTTAAGAGAAACATGCCGATTTGTGCACAGAATGTATCTTCATTCATGCCAGGGATTCAATTCGAACATGACTTGTCTAGGAAGCAGTATTCTGTCTATCTACTAGGGGTTAGAAGTCCGTCTAATATAGCAGCATTAGGTCAAGTAGTAGGCTTTATAAGTGTATCCTAAGTTAGAGAACACTAACTCTTTCTTCTACCTGTAATATGAGAATATAAAAGCAGCTTGTGAAAAAAAGGAAGCAACCTGGAACATCCACGCCAGGCACTGCCTTCGTTCATGTCCGTAGAATTGGAGACAAATGACGCCCAGTCTGAGCCGAGGTATTCCTAACGACACTGTTGACATAGCTATGTAGATATATGACACTAAGGAAACCGACTTGGTACATTTTTGCCCTGTTACTTGCTGTTGAGACTATAGCATACTGATATAAGGCCCGTTATATCACCTTCCATTCTCACGCCCCCTTCTTGGAGCCTGCAAAATGTCGTCATGCCGGGGAGAGTTGCGACTTATGATATATCTGTCGACCAACATGAATCGAATGAGTGACCTGCATCAGACATAGACAAAAGTGACAAAGGGGAAAGGAAGGAAGGGCGTGGTAGAAAACTCGGACGGATGTTATTATTTGTGAGGCATCTATTTTGTCTGAGAAATGTGCTGTTCCAGTTCTTGAGTTATTATTGGCGATTAGAAGAGAGAAGAAAAGACAGAACTAGCTATAGGACAACCAAGACTTTAGTTACTAAGCCATAACAGTTCATCTCGCTTACAAGCTAGAGATAGCAAGTGTGTCATGGACGGCTAGAAGAAGACAAAATAAAAGAAATTGTGATGCTATACTAGGAGTATGTATGGGCGTTATAGCAGACTGGGCGCTGGCAGTAAGCCAAACGCCACTGTCCATTTTTTTTCCAATCGGCCTGGGGCCAAAGGCCGGAAAGTACGAATTACGGCATCTGGAAAATGGATGAAGCGTTATTCAAGGTGTCTTATGCATAGACGGAGGGAGTATCGGCACAGGAGGGGTGAAGAAAACGAAGTGAGCAGGATTATGATAGCAATGCTAGTGTGGCTTTGTAGCTAGTCAATATATCAGGAAAGTGTCATGACTATTAGTCCAAGTACAGCATAGTCAGTTCTGGATGCTAATGAGACAAATCACATGGAAGGGGGCGTATGTAAGATGGGAAATTAATTGCCTTGGCTAGCTGATGGCACGAACACAAATTGTTATATCCAATGTCCATTTGTGAAATAGATGCATAGCTTTTTTGAGGACTCTATATACTGTAGTGTATTATTTACTCGGTTTTATTACTCACTAATACTTGTAGTTACTTGCTCAGCATGAGCCCACAGGTCAGTTCTCTTTGCGAGATTATCATTCAAATGCTGTCCTATAATATAACGTAAACACAGGCATATAGATACTATGAAGTATAAACCTGTATGGGAGGAAATGAAGACCAGAATGAGGCTCATAGCATCAGAGCTGTTGCCATTGCTCTTTATCTTCAATACTAGAAAAGTCACTTCCAATCAGTCATAGGTCATTGGGTAAAGCTACTATCTAGTAACTTAAATACTAGGCCAGGCTGTGATGCCCCGGATGACTTATTGCGCCGGTTGGACTAGCCCATTTAGAAGATACGTATGCTAGCTGCTAGCCAACTCAGAAATGCATGATTTGCTGGTTATCTCACAACGCTACTGTAAGCAGGCGGTACTTGTTCCCCGGGCTTGACGGAGGACTGATAAGAGGCGAATAAAGGGAAGGAGGGTGAACCTACCGATAAGTTGTCATTGTTTCCTTTTTAAACTATTGAGGGCTAGCGCCAGAATATAGGCTTACGAGGGAGCTGTCTGAGAGAACAGTCAAGAGGCACAAAGAGAGTACATTAAGGTCATGTGCTGTATCAATCTGGACGCTAGTAGTTACAATAGCACCGACACGATCCCACGGGACAAGTCTAGATTTGTCAGAATCATAGCAAGAACGGCGGAGTAACTATATACCTGCGATGTTTGATTGCCTAAGGGAACTTGAGTTTCCCCTATGTTGTGCGATAACATGATACAAAGGCAGGAGAAGGTTGGGCCGTGACGGCCACAGCTGCCTTCGTGGCTGAACTGACTGATACTGACGGCACGATATATATCACTGTGATTTGGAAGATGAAGAGAGAAGCTGAAACTATTCGGCAGGTCTTTAGTGAGACTCCTGAGAACGTGATACATAATCAGTGACACGATGCATGACTGCCGAAGTATTCTACTACTAACTTCGATATAATCTGAGAAACCTTTGGTCCCAGGTCTATACAAGGCCTGATTCTGTATACAAGTAGTTCCTTTCCCTGCGCACATCGCACAACACAGCCGTGGTGATAGATTAGCGGCCATCACGCACGTCCTTTCCCTCCTATATAGGACGTAAAGGCTCCTGAGCGAGATATAGCCAATTGCTTCCTATCTATGCTTGACGAGAGAAACTGATGGGAACTATTGCTTATAGACTTAGTTATCGCCACTCCTCCTGACGTTACCCTGTTTGTGTCCTCGCGGGAAAGAGATAGGAAAGTATCCTTAATATGAAAAGAAAAAGGCACAATGTATGTATACGCCCCGGACACTCCTGCTCGCTTGTTAGACTACGTATAACAAAACATGGAAGGAAAACAAATATCTTTACTTGGCGGTACCATAGAGTCTAGGTGACAATTAATACGCCTCTATTTCATTGCCCAATATCGGTTTGACTATCGTATAACAAAACATCTACACGCCCACGTATAGGCCTTGATTATGTATATATATATATATATAAGAGTACCTATGTGTATATCGACACCCCACAACCCTCATGAGTGTTTATTTTTGCAGCGGTTACGGCGGTTAACCCCAAAAAAAGCAATACTCACAAACCAGAAAGATTCAGCAATAGTCTCTTTACAACTTGTATGATACTGGCCTTCTTTTGCTGCTTGGTTTGACGTTGAGAAGTGAGAGTTGAAGCTAAGAAGAACTACTATGTAGGATTTCTGCGTACGATATATAGATAGAGACTATCATGTAGTAATGTATTTATTTTGCAAAACTTCACTCTTGATTATCTACCAAGACATATAATAATATATCTATTGATACATATCTGCGCCAAGCCAACTCGAGCTTGAATATCATCCGGAAGTTGTCATTAAAAGATACAAACTAGGCCGTGTTAATATCCTGATCTGAAGAAAGACACATCATCACTTTTAGTGAGGGCATTCATAATGAGATATTTGCTGTCTTAGGCCCTTCCATCCCCTGTCAAAGACCGACTAGTGGTAAAATGGTAGATCACTGTAGGTGGTTTTTTTTCTATCCTCTAATGCGTGTTTACTGTCAAAGCAAGTATTCTGTTCAAAGCAAGGGAGGGGGGAGAGGGAGGGAAGGGGATCATTTAGCGGGTATTAACTACATCGGCAATCAAGATGTTAGCCTTGTTCGCGGAGAAACAAGGAATTACAGCCTAGGATTCAGATATAAGTAGACAATGTTGCAATATGACAACTAGCCTGGCAAGTATAATATAGACCCCTCCAATGTAGTAAACCATCAGCTACTAACATGCTCTGTTCTATGAGGTCACAAGACATGAAATGCGCCAGTTGGCTAGCCACTTTTCCTATATTAAATAATTATATAACCTAGCAACATAGCGTTAGTACATAGCAATTGACTACAAAGCCTGATGACCTGAGTAGCTAGCATCAACAGCCGATTGGCATGATAGGTCTGATCTGTTAGTAATAAGTCAATATAGCATACACATAAGTATTGCTGATAGTGGACAGGACGGCACGGTACTATGTATTGATATCAAGAGAGTTACTGATATCAGCGCTTGAACATACAATAGAAGCCATATCTTGCAATTGACTTTCAGCCAAATGTCAGACAAGAACTCTAAAGAAATTAAATTAAATATTCTTGTTCAGGTCAGTCAAGGTGTATACTTGATGGTTCTTTGGTTGACGAGAACCAATCACCCATCTGTGTATTTTGGTAGCGAGAAAAGTCTGTTGGTTAACAGCACACTAATGGCCTTTTTCAGATTCCTTCCTATCTATTTGCTATCTATTTGCTGGCATCAGTAGGAACAAGCAATCGTCTGGAAGCCTTTGTTGTTATATGCCCTACTATTGTTATATAGCTCTTATCAGGAAAGCCGGTCTTCTAAAGTGGCTACAGACTGGCTTTAGCTCTGGGGCGGCTAGACTAGACTAAGGCAAGGAGATTACATAGTAGCTCTGTTTAGGAAACACTGCTAGTGAAAAATTACTCTTTATCTTCCTTTTGCTGCATGAGCAGTACAGTAACATCTGCTTGTCGGGTAAAGGTTAGCCGAGTTAAGCGAGGTGCGTTTAAGTTGCTGTTTAGTATCCTAGGACAGACAAGTTTCACTGCAGCTAATCCTGGTTATGGGTATAATCATGTTTGTTCAGTCAGCAGACATCACTTTTTGGCTCATATGAAAGCAGCGGAACCACAGTTAGATAGACCGTGGCTTTGTCATGTCGACCAGCAAAACAGTCACTCTGTTCATAAGCCTTAATTGTTCAGGACAGTTGTCTATATACGCAACGATACGGCAAATTGGGAAGCGACAGATCGGCTGTAGATCTAGCGGAACATCCGCGCCATGCCTAGTACTGATATTCTGATGCGCGAACCGTAGTCTGCTTGGTGCTATCTCCTTTGTTCTTTGGTTCTCCTCTCATTATCTTTTCCATATCTCTTTCGGGAGCTGTTTTCCTTATGACATTGTCTTGTCCGGTCTAGGGGAGAAGCGAGAACGATCTACTAGCAGACAGGGAGGGCAGTTGTGATGTTGTTTACATCTGATCAGATCATCATGGACCGTCTACCAAGATATCTCTAGTGGCAGCCAATTAGGCCTTTGCAAGCTCCTGAGGACGTCTATGACATGATGCCTGCCTAGTATTCACATCAGCCTCTATGCTTGTAGTAGTAATATATACACATGTATGTCCCTTCGGCCTCTTTTTTCCTGCGAGTCTTGGGTCACGAAACTTTAAAAAATTGCGATAGGCTTGGATTGCCAATAGGAACTTACTATTCAGGGCTTTCGCCTTGCTTTTAAGAGTGTCTTGATAAACATTAATCATTCTGAAGATAATGTAATGCCCCATTTACGTGTTATTTATTCTTCTGGGTATAATCATCGGTCGGACTGCAGTTTAAGCCCACACACAGGTTTGCCTATCTACTTTGTAGATAGTAGTAATGTAGCAGGCTCCTTTGAAGGGGTTCATATATAGCAGAACGTCTAAGCCTTTTTACCCGGTCTATTGAGATACGCGGTGGGCTACATTTGATCTTTGTTTCTGTTCTAGGGTGGTCGCAAGGTGACGACGAGGTCTAGGCCGGTCTCTCATGGTAAAGATTAGGAATTCTCTGTGCCTATAATCGCACCGTTCTAGCAATGGATAGTGCACAACACACATGATGCCAGGATAGTGCCTGGGTTTATGGACACATGAAGGGAGAGATGATGGGGCAGGTGATGACACAGAGACTATTTCATTGTGGGATATCTACTCATCTACGTACGCACGTAACTGACTATCTTGTCCATGTATTCTCCTGGGTTCTCTGTCTCCGGCTGCTGAGAAGAGAGGGGGGGAGGGGAGGGGGCAGAAAGACGCGTCACGAGAACAAGGGAATATACATGTAAGCATCACATACGATGTAATCACGATCCTCTTCTCCTCGTCATCATCGACATCTCCAAGTAGTCTCTGCGTCCATAGAGGTGATCATGCCTTACTCTTCTGCGGCATGAAGCACCCCAGTTCCAGGCCTATGGATTTGATGTTCCATAATGCCTGTTCGCGCCCGTCCGAGGGTTTTTTTGTTTCCATTTCCGATGTCGCATAGGTCTGTATAATACCTATATTACATTAAATACAGGTTAGATTGCTTGTTGAAGGTATACTAGGAGTTGCTTCTGACCAAGATACAAGGTAATGTCATCGATATGCAAGGCCTATGGCCAAGTTCTGGGGGCTGTGCCTCGGCCTTGTATTTGTCTGTGGGCAACTGGCTACATCTCTAGGCTGTCTTGGTTAGTCTTCTGTTACGTGTTTTATGCAAGTCAAGATTAATGACACCCGAAAGGCATGCAAACAAGACGTGGGATGGCGACGACATAATCCCAGTTTTGGGCTATCTAAGCTTTAGTAAGTAACAAGTAATCATGATACATAGCCAACCACCCATGTATAAGATTCCAAACTAAGTATTGCTTCCTAAATCGTAAAATTCTCATGATATCAATAGCCAAGCAAGATAATGATTTTCCTTCCTGCGTAAGTTTTGTTTCCCTTTCTTATATTTGGATATGAATTCACGTAATCACGTATTCACGTCAGCTTAGGCACAGGCAAGAAACAAGGCGACTGGACGCGAGATGAACGAACATGGCCTAGATCCTTATTCGCCATTCCCCTGACGGAACATAGCAAGGGACCGCTTCTATCATCTACTTCATACATGTAGTATCTAAAGGTATATATCTCGTCAATACTGAGAACTGATGCTGTCTCTAACGCCCAAAGAACCTTCACCGCGTCTAATACCTATTGTTGGCTGGTTAACATCTCGGAGAATAAATCAGAGGTCTTGTGACTGTTGAAAGCATCCCGCGCGAGCCCTTTGCTGCCCGGGGATTCTGGAATAGTATCGCTTATGGCCATCTTAATTCTCTATTCAATTTATGTTCTTTTGTTGAGAATATCTTGGTGGGAAGCTCATTCTTTTTTTCATCCCAGTAAGCAAGCCCCTCCTAAATAGCGGGATAGAAACATACTCTTGTCATATTTAGCGCCTAGTTTAGTCTGTATAGTTGGAACATGACTCAATAGAGCATCTAAATACCCGCCACTAGAAAACGAGCTGCTTATTGTTAAACCAAGTGACTCTTCAATACAAAAACCAAGAGCTAACATCTGCTAAGCATACACATTGTTCTTCATAATAGCAAGTTGCAGAGACAAGCCAGGGTTAATTACGATATGACATAGATAGGGACCCCTCAAATTGTGTGTTGAAGCACTATGATATCAACGTGTCTAGATTAATGCCAGATATGATGAGTGGCTACTTGCTGTATTAGGGTCACCTTGTCGTATATGCTGGCCGAAAAGGTCACGGCTTAGTGACAGTGCTTAATATCCTGAATGGCATGTGTGACTCTTTGGCGTAGCATTTTGTTTCTTCTCTCTTCAGGGGATATCAGCACTCCAGGATACTCGGAAGCTGAGAATTAACGGAGTTTTGGCGCATAGCGCGGCCCGCTTTCATTGCCTCTTCTAGCGGCTGCTTTGTAACTTCTTTAGTGAGGTGTACATAGGCGTGTTTGTATCAGTCAGAGTAAAAACTCATGAACCAGGGCTTTAGTAAATCCAAAAAAAAAAAAAAAACAGCCTACCTCGCAAACATGCGGTTATATGCTCATCAGCACCTCTTGGAACTCATTGATAACAACGCCCACGTCACGATATACCCAACTCTACCTTCACAGAGTCATCAGGCAGCTTCATGTCATTATATGATGCCCATTTAATCGCAGGGGTAGACAAGAGAGACAGCCCCCCGACCTTAATCCGCGCACCAGCATAAGCAGGCGGCATATAAGATTTCCAAGATCCACAACCAAGCCCTACATCGCAGATGCGTGCAATGAAATTTACTCAAGGCATCTAGTGCTAGATGTTTCTTTTCTCTAGTAATAGCTGTTCTGGGCGAGCTACATATTGATGACCACTCGGTGAGCGAAGGTTGGGTATGTGTGTGTCTTGGCCACTCAACGATGTGGGGGGCTACATCATCCGGTACAGGCAGTGTAATGTGGCCTTTCTTTTCGTCGCTTGCCTCTCCTTACATTTGCTTGCTTACTTTCCACTCAGCCTGTTTCTCGTCTACCCTACTGGCGTGACGTTTAAGAACCACTCTTGTATTTCTATGCGCCATTAACTTGCAGCTAGATTTTTAAGCGGAAGTAAACGAGGCAAAGGCAAAACGACCGATATGAAGTGACAGATATAGTACATGACGAAGGAGGGGCGTGGCGGTAGCGCCCACCAAGATATCACTCCTGATATATGACTTCATATACGTATTTTACGATGAAAAAAATAGGGTGATGTCTCAGATATAGATCCTGCTTACTTTATGGTTCGGTAATTACTTCTTGTTTAGCCTGGTTCATATGAATATGTATGAATCCAATGTGGGTTACGTCTTGAAATGTACATCAACTTCTGAATGGCGACTGTCATGAAGCGATACGCCATATCATGAAGGCCTGTTCCTTATGTCGCTTTCCCCCTACGGTATACATTTTGCCACTATGCACTCATGCGTTGTCACAGCACATACATATACGTAGCAGTATGGCAGCCGTTTTGATCCCGTTGGTGATCATAGGTCAGCAGCCACCTGAATCTCAGGTTTTGAACTTATTGGCCGTGTCTACCGTCACCTGTGGTCGGTACCTTTCTGCAGCCTGTATGTTCTTTGTCTTTTCCTTTTTATAGATGATGAGCGCAAGTAAACCACTAGCACCAATCTAAAGAGCTTTTTTATACATAAAGTATTGATCTTTCAATAGCCGAATATTATGATAGAGAGTGTGCATCAGGAGTCATCTATGAAGCGGCGCTTCCAAAGCCAATCTCGCTAACTATATATACAATCTCTTATATTGATTTGATGTAGTATCATAGACTGACCCTTTACCATTGTATCCCTCACAATCCCAAGTCGATCCGGAGTAAGCTGCATGTCAAGCATCACGCACTCTGTGCCTAATCAGATCCTCCTCGGGATTTTAGTGATGAGGCTAAGTTGGCTTGTATCTACAAAATACCGCCATTTCTGGTCCAATGCAAGCATTCTCACCGATTTCAAGCCCTGTCGTGCATGAGGTCAGCGGAAACGGCCGCAGCTAAGCCTAAAAAGAGACACACTACTATGTATCAAGCGCAAATAGTGAAATCTAGAGAAGCAAGAAAGCAGAACCTAGGATGGTAGGATCCAAAGCCAATGACGGCGAATAGGTATATTGGCATGCTTCTGTACGCTGCTTACTTCTTCGTGAGTTGTCTGCCCGTTATAGTCATATAAATGGATACGTCATTACTCATTGCTACCATATGGGCGTAGCTATGTCCAATATTTTCAAACCAAACTGAGATATCTCCCCTTCTCTTTATCACTACCATCTTCTTTTTTAACTCGTCGATTTAAATCCAGACTATAACGTGTTACCTCTATATAATCGATACCGTGGGAATGGGCATGTTCCCTTTCAACTATACCGAGAAAATGCCTGCGTCATATCAAGCTAGTTCAGGAAGGTTGTTTCTCTCGCTCCAAGTAGTGTAAATTTTTCTTATCGGGACTTACGGAATAGAGACTCTCCTTTTAATACAGTGTGACGGCTGAAATCTCCCTCATTGAATAAAATGTGAAACCCACACAGCAATTTGATGTGCAATCGTTTATTGAAGCCTAATTTGTGATAATATTCTTGCATCTTGACTATATAAAACCTAGTCATTATATTTACAGTATCATTAAACACTTCAACCCCTTATCTTGATCTAAGCTCTCTCTACGGTCTCCAGGATTAGGCCTAATGATATGATCGTTGATGGAGATAGCGCCGTTGGGAATATGACTTATTGCATACAAAACTCGCCTTTCTTTTTGTTCTCGCGGTTCTTCTGGGGGTGCACAATACACGCCCAGAATAGTAGAAACAACACCATGCAGGGTATCTAGCAGAATGATGGAAACGTTAAGTTACAAAGTTCCTCGTTCTGCGCCAAAGTACTGATTATTTAGAAATTTAAGACTCCGCTCTCTTTCTCTCTATATATACGTCTAGGATCTGGCTAAGAATGATGATTACAGTTGGTTAATGCTCGGTCCTTGGCCCGTTAGTGAATTACAGTTTATTCACAACTAACTGTAAATAGCGCCAGTTAACTTGGCCAACTATCTTAGTCCCACCTTTAATACGATATGAGATAACGCTATAGACTCTGGACAAATACTGCTGTCTCAACCCATATAATGTGCTATTCGTACTATTTTCATCCGCCTCAATACTGATTTGTTTGAATACGAAGTGTTTCTGTTCGCTAGTATTTATATTATCTACCGGTCTAACTTATCACTGGGGACTTAATAAGATTAATGATCAAAAAAAAAACTTGTCACTGTTTTTGCCAATCGTTGATAGGGTCAGATATTCGCACCCCTGCACGTGACCTAGGCTTGTTCATTCAAAACATGCCTTTTTTGCCCCGCCTCCACCTGCTTTTCTCCAAGCATAACTCGGCCATAGCAAGTCGGCTGGAGACGCCAACTTTAAATCTTCTATCACAACAAATAACCCACGAACTGTCATTTGCAGCCTCATCAAAGACGAAGCCAGTCTTGTCTATATATACTCGTTTCCGTTGGTACGTAACTGCAGTTGTTGTTAGCTGAAGTATTCTTACTTGCTCTCTATAAACATCACCTGCCTAGCTTACAAATGCATATTATTTGCTCTTATTAGCATGTGACTTATTTCTACGCCACTTCGCCCTCACAAGTTGTAATTACTATATGCTATTTGCACATCTCGCTATCGAAGTTTTAGATATGAATACAACTTCGAACTTAAGTAAGATATATCAAAAAAGCAACTCTCTAACATAGTTGAATTAGGAACTCGTTTCACTAAGCATCTACGTCATGGCGCCCGGCGGGAAATCTAAGAAGCAGCAGAACGCAGAAGATAAGAAGGCGAAGCAGAAGGCTGAAGCCGATGCTGCTGAGGCGAAGAAGTGGGAAGCTGGTGTTAAAGACAATTCTAAGAAGTAATCAATCACTATATCCTTGCGATCGAAACATGCTGTACATTTGCTAACATGACTATTTTGCGTTAGAGATGCTGCTGCTGCTAAGAAGGCCGAGCAGGCTCGCAAGAAGGCTGAGAAGGATGCTCTGAATCGTGAAGATGAAGCTTCGCTACCTACCACTAAGGGAACTGCAGCAAAGAACTCTAAGCAGGCCCCTAAGAAGACTCGCGCTCTTAAGCTAGGCGATATCGACTCTTTCGGCTCGGAACAGTCATCCAAGCTAGCTACGCTGAACGCTTCGGGCATCGACTCGGCCCTGGATGCCCTGACCCTAGCTAACGACGCTAGCAACGAAATCAAAATCGAGCAGCACCCCGAGCGCCGCTACCCCAAGGCCCTTAAGACGTACATGGCGCGCCGTCTGGAAGAAATGGCTACCTCGGGCGAAGGCGCCGGTCTGCGTAAGCAACAGCGCGAGGAGCGTATTGTCAAGGAGTTTGAGAAATCACCAGAGAACCCGTTCAACCAGGCCACTGCTGGCTACAATGCGACGCGTGATGAGATCACTAACATGCGTTCAGGCGAGACCCAGAGAATGGAGAAGCTGCTTACTAAGAAGCATTAAAAAGGTCTCCTGGACTCACTCTGCGACTACTGTTGCTATTGTTATATCACCACTCGAAGCGTATCTTCTCTCTTATATTGTCTAGCAAGCGTCTGTACTAAGCCGCCTTGCCTCGGTAGACGTGGACGAGGCTGTCTGCTAAGTTTTACCATCTAGTCGACGGCTACTATGTGCGCGTTGTACACCGTTATATCTGTACTCATAGCCTCTGTTTTCTTCTGTTTCTGGTTTGGTCTGATGGGATATAGATCGTTAATCATCGCCGTAGAACTGGCCCTAAGAAAAAAAAGAAAGAAAAAAAAAGAGGGCGGCTTCCGAGCTGGCTTTGGGCCGATCCGTTGTCTGGATCAACGGCTCGGCTCCAAGTTTTTTTTTCCAACTCTTCTGTAACAACTTATGGTTGATTTTCTCGGCCATATGCACCTACCCGAATCAAGTTGGATGCCCGAGAAAGAAAGCACATATTGTTACTCTCGGTACCTTTTCAATCTCTGGTATTTGACTCTTCATGTTTTTATTGATTGCTACATCTATTGATGCATTGAATGCTACAATGATTTGCACACATATTATCCGATGACGATAATTTGTTGTTTTGCCTCTCCTTTCGTGCACACTTCAGATATTGGCCATTTATCTGTCTATTAGTAACTCGCATGCATTGGGTGATCGCTATTTTTAACTAATACAACTGCTATTGGTATGTTAACAGTAAATTTTCCAATATTTGGAGCGCAAATGATGTCTTTTCCTTTTTTTTGTTTTTTTTCAAGTTGTGACAATGATATTACTGGGATGGTGGCCAATCAGAAGCTGACTTTTTAAGGAATACAGCGCACTAGACAAGCTAGAAAAAAGATCGCCAAGCATCAACATAATTATGCAGAAAACTGCAGCTACCGCTTATAGAACGACCAACAAACGAACTGGCAAACGATCTGCCGCCCGACAAACACGCATTGACTTGCATTCATTTCTGCCCCTCAATTAGATTTCGAAAACTTCATTTTCTAACATGGGTTCAGATCGAGGGACGCCGTCGCGTGAATCGACCCCCAACGCTGCCGCTAGTTTATCATCGTCGACTCTTGCGGCACCATCCGCACCTACGACAACAACAACCTCATCAACATCGACAATGGTGCCGTCTAAGTCCGTCAGGCGAATTCCTGATAAACAGGGCCATCACATGCCCTCAGACATCCTTGAACTCCCCTCGCCGAACAAGACGCGCGCAGTTGCCGACGATGCTACGCCCAAGCCCGTCCGCGTGAAGAAAGATCCGGTAGGAAAGAAGCGCGATGCAAAGGCTGTCACGCCTGACCCATCCAAGGGCACAGTCAAGGGTGAGTTGCTGCCGAGCGAAATCACACCTGCGCGCTACAAGCTGGCTCCGCCTAAGCCCGTTGACTTTGAGGACGCCCGCGCTACGGCCATGGTACCAAAACATGAAATTACCGGCCTCGATGGATCGACAATTGAGTTTTGCGATGCCACCGATCAGTATGTAACTCTACTACCCGAACTACCGCTGTTGATTGACCAGCTGCCTACAGCTGCTAACCTCTAGCGTCTTCTAGTGTCTACAACAAACGCGGATACCACTACACTCGTTGTATCGCCGACCGCTTGTTTCCCTCATCGCACTATTATCATCACACCGAACCACCACCATATGGCCCGCATATGAGCATCGAAGACTCCGCAATGCACATCTATTTTGACCGCAACTGCCGCTCTGTGACTACCGATAAAGGCTTCCGTATGGCCCGCGCGAATATGTCTGTTCGCGAAGGCCGCTGGTTTTGGGAGGTGCGCATCACCAAGGGCATCTCACGCAGTGCCAAAAAGGACAAAGAAACTGAAAAGGAGAAGCGTAAAGATGTTGGCGGCCCACATGTGCGCGTAGGATTTGCACGCCGTGAAGCATCGCTGGATGCGCCCGTAGGCTTTGATGCGTATAGCTACGGTATCCGCGACAAAGAAGGCCACAAGGTCCACATGTCACGGCCGAAACCGTTTTTGCCTCCCGGCGAAGACATTGAAGAAGGCGATGTGCTGGGGATGGAGATCTATTTGCCCAGCGAAAACCTACAGAGAAAGATATTGGCTGGCCAATACAACCCCGCGGTCGACAGTGACGAAGTGCCGGCTAATTATAGCCCTGAGAGCGCGGAGGCAGCAAACATTGTGCGCGACAGGATCCCTATCCGCTTTAAATCACACATCTATTTCGAACAGATTGACTACCATGCCACACGCGAGTTAGAGGATCTGATGAACCCTGCACCTGCAGGAAGCATCAAAGCCGGCGCCCCAGGAACCACGCCGATGTCGTCTGCGAGTGAGCCGCCAAACCCGAATCACCCACAGCCTGCACTGCGCACACTACCAGGTTCATATATCAAGATATACAAAAATGGTGAATTGATGGGCAAAGCATTCGAAAACCTGCTGTGCTTTTTGCCACCCGCCTCGAAACCTATACTGTTGGGTGGCGGACGCGAAGGTCTGGACGATGGTACTATTGGATACTATCCGGCCGTCAGCGTGTTCCGTATGGGATCCGCAGAGACGAACTTCGGCCCCAAGTTCTGGTTCCCACCGGCAGAATATGTCGAGCCGAAGGCTAAGACGTGGAATAGCCGCGCAGAATGCCTAAGGATGCTGAGACCCTTATCAGAGCGACTGAGTGAGCAGATAATTGAAGATACCGTCTACGACATTGTGGACGAAGTTGATTTCTGGCTACAGGACGGCGGTGGTCCTCGCGGAGGAAAGATTTATGTGGGTGTGGAAGGGACTGTGACCGATGACGAGGAGATCAAGGAATTGGTTCAGGACGACTAGCGAATGTCTGAAAACTTGCTGTCTTCGTACGATTGGTAACCTCCATAGTAGCAATCGATGCATCTTGTATGATGATGTATAGTACGGCCGTATCTTCTTGTTTTTTTAGTGCATTCTGCGTTAACGTTCAGTGGTAATATTGGTAGAAGTAGTGGTCTCGATATGTGTCTCATCCTTTTTTGATATCGGCACCTCCAGCGGCATCTCCCGGCGCATATTCAACGGCCGGCCATCATCATCGAACTGTGCCCAGAGAAAGTAATCACAGCCTCGGCGCCCAGGCACATTACAAGCATGACACATCCAGAAATAACGGCCTCTAGATTCCCTCTTGCGCTGGACGACGCGCAAGACACACGGCACGCTACATTTGCATAGCGGCGTATAGCGCGGGTGCATGTAGTCCTTGTAGTCGCGGTAGGTAATGTTAATGCGCACGTTGCCGGCTAACGGGTGTGGATCAATGCTCTGAGCCGGCGCTATGGAGTGTTTCCATTCTTCTTGCATGTCGGCATGCATGATGAGAAGAGAGTTGTGGGGAAGATGGAGCGAGATCTGGCCGCCTAGAGTATATTCGTCAACACTATCGTTGATAGGCATTTTTGAAGATGTTTTTAATGCCGATAGTGGTGGCGCTGGCTCGGGGAGCTGCGAGTTATGACAGCCTGCCTCGGCGACTTCATGTGTAAACTTTGGTACATCGTCGAATCGAGGAAGAATCCGGCGGACGCGGAACTCGCGGGCTACACCGAGTGAAAGCGATCCGATGGTGGCGCGGGGCCCGAGATAAGTTAATTGGTCGCTGTGCCAGCCGACATTTTCCTTGGCGCCACGATAGCAGTTGACGAGGGCGACATTGGGGCTCCAGCCGTCAGGGGATTGGAAGGGGAGTTTGGCGCCACCGTATAAGTCATCGATTCGAGCTTTGATCTCGCGGTTGACAGCCTGTGCGACTTTGGCTTTCACCAAGGCTAGATTTGGTGTGAGGCGCCGGACATCCTTTGAAGTGGGAGAAGTCAGCTTGATACCATATAAGTGTGTGCTAAAGCTGAGGAGCACTGCTTTGTATAGATTTATGTACCTTGATTCGCCCACCATTGTATGCATATTCTGTCTTTTGTCGCCGAAGCTCATCGTAAGTTTCTACGTAGAAAGCCGATGTATGTGGACTTGAACAAACGTTGTCGAACAATTTAAAATTAATCTTCTCAAATGTCGTTGCTTCATCGACGAGTTCCATAAGCAGAGCATTTGCCTCGTCTGCCGGAAGAAAATTATGAATTATAGTGCAAGGAGTGTGTTCGGCGATGTCCCGGCTGTCATACAGATGCAATGTAGTTCCCGTCTTCAGTGCATGTTTTCGTCGCTTTGCCGCCGAACCGGCTGCCGTTCTAGCTCCTGCAAAATCTCTGACTGGGTCGTGGTAAGATACGGAGCGGAAATTGCGCAGCGTGCTTTGGATGCCAATAGTAGCGGGTTCCTTTCTAGTCCCGGACGACATCGATGCCGTTAGAATGGCTGTAGCTAGAGCCACGGAGCCTTCATGTGCGATTAGGATGTCTAGTAGCGCATCAGTTTCAATGGCGGGGAACTTGGACGCTAAGATCGCGAGCTTGACTTCGGTTGGCTCATTCTCATGCCTGTCTTTTAGTTCTGCACCAAGACGGGCGGGCTTGGAAGCTTCATCGTCGGTACGTTTCCGCTTATGAACCACAAAGGCGTCCATTTGTCTAATCTAGTGGTGTTAGTTTTTACTGTTGAAGATAACTTTTTTTCCGCCTCTCTCTAAGACATATAATTGAACTTAGCGAACACGTCTAAAAACGCCCTGCTAGGCAGCGATTGTGATACCTTTTAAGCTAGTTGCCATATAGGGAATTTATATAATGCCCATAGGAATCTTGTATAATGCCCATATTACCAGTAGGGTTAGTAGGGTGGGTCGAAAGCGTAAATTTTTTTCTAAATCATTACTCAATTAGATGTGAACTATGACGAGACTAGGCGTAAATTTGAGATCGGTATACAATACATAAAAGCACGATATGACTTTCACATGGCAAGTGCTTCTACTTCAAACTCTCGAAACTTCTACACAGTGGACTTATCTCCGATTCAAAGTATCAACGCAAGAGAGGATTGCTGTGAAGAGTTTTCTACAGACGAAATTAATGTTATTAACAAGTATACTTGAGCTTCTAACGTAATATAGCCCTGGTCTTATAATCTTACACATTTCAACACAGAATTCACGTTTTCAATATGAGAATAATTGTGACATCTATAACTACTAGGCAAATGTGGTTACAGATTTGGTTCTTCAGAAGTAGGAGTAGCAGACAACGACAACGGGACAAAGTACGGGGCCGGTAGAATAAGATGTCTTCTTGCGTCGTTTAATTGCGTAGCATTGTAGGTAGACGTTAAATGCACACACACACACATATACAGCGTGTCTTCTAGTCTATTTGCTCTTAGTTTTACAGTCCCTGTGTTTCCTTTCCGGCCCTTTGTATCGATTTTCTGTTTGGCAGCTAGAATAGGCGTGGTAGTCTTCCTGGCTGTTTCCTTTTCTTTTCTTTTCATATTCACGTTAAGTGCACCCATACATTCCTCATACTAAGTACCTTTTCAAATTTACATGTACCGATCTTCTACCCACCCCACCATCCAATCCGGGCATTATACGAGATTCCCGCAACGTATCATCTTTATTTACCAAGGTATCAGCTGCTGTGATAGAAGCTTTGTACTACAACCTTTGAAAATACATCCAAGTTCAAATCAAGATAAGGATCCACCAGATCAAGAATATCGTATTGGTGCTGAAAATCATAGAGGCGATTGACTGCGAAGAATATATTAAGAATTCACTAACGATGATGTAGTTGTATGTTCCTGTCTCTATCTCCGTCTGGGTTGAGAGCATTTAGACTCTATTCTTATATTTACTTGTTTTCCACGGGGATAAATCTCGTGCCAGTATCAGTAGCCTCAATCCACACTCTTTTTGTCTTCAACCCTTGTAGCCGTCTATACTAATACTAGTATGCCCTTTTAGTTCACAGGTTTGAGAGGAGCGCATTTGCCTGGTTGGGGGGGGGGATATAGATACAAGCTGATCTCTTACTGTCGTAGTAGCGTCTGCTTTGATGGATTGTCAATGGCCGTCCTAGTTTTGCCCAGTATGCCCCGTGGTCTCTCAATGTCCCATAGTGCTCCCCATATATATATTCTGCCGACGCTCTCTTCTTGGCATGACTACATACCAGCTACTACGTGAAAGGCTGTCTATTTACCACCAGAGGACTGTCATGGTGTACTTGTAGCCTTGGTCCAACCTTGGCATGCGATCAGCCCGATATGTCCAGCTCTCAACTATGTCATCAACAATCCATTGTCACTTTTTGTCAATAGTATAGCTGTAATAGATAGGTTTGCAGTAAGTGGTACAAGGTAATCACAGAAGCCTACCATATGTAGTATCTTAGCAATGATAGTGTATAATTAATGGTAACCCAGTCAGCTGTTCTAGGCCTTTCCGCTCATTTAGTCCTAAATCTAGACCAAACTAAATGTGCAAATAACCACAACGTAGGAATATCTACCATGATTCCTGCTTCACCAGGACTTGAATCTTTCAAAAAGAGTAGCTTGAAATTCAGCTAATATGCGCCACTTATCACATTGTAGGTTACTGGAGTGGTAGCTGTATCTCTGGTGATAGTGATCACTTGCTGTAGTCTTGGTTGTAGCCTACTGGACGCTCTAGTCGAAGTAGCACCATATCGAACTTAAAATATTTCTTATTTCCATCTTTTAAAACGAATGGTTTGGAAATTTCGGCCGAACTTAACATGAAGCACGATTTTTACCTCGTGACCTGACTCATCAAACCGCCAAAGTTGTTTATTTTTAATTTTGGTTTTTTTGCAAATATGTATGGTTTTCATTTGGTTGAGAAGGTCAGGTGACCAACCAAGCATTGGGATATTTGGGGATATTAGGGAACGATTAACAGAGAAACAGTGCGTTTCTTCTTCCCTATGCCGAGGTCAGTTAATTTCCTGATGCTGGATTGCCCCGCGATTTTCAGAAGGGAAGATGCAGTGCTCAGGCGGTTAACTGATGCGCCTAGGCTTCTAATACTACTAGTAGCAACTGGCATCCATGCAACTTCAAATCTTTTCTTTAGCAGGGGTTAGTTAGCCAAAGGAAAAGATTAATTACCCATTATGTCATTTGTATTTTCTCTGTCAAAGCTAGATTCGTTCTTTCTTGTTGTCCTTCTATAGTTCCTGACAATCGCCATTTGGCTATCTTCCTGGTTTGTTATTCCTGCCGCAAACAGAGTCTACAATACACACTCTCTCATACTATCATAGGGCCCAAAGAGCAGCCCGTCTTGGTTATTCTGCGCATTTTATATCGCCTGTTTCCGTCAATTGTCCTCTTAGCTGCAATGGCTTCTCCAATGTTGGAGTTCCGCACGCCGGGATTCAACCCATACGCCGTACGCTATTCGCCATATATAGACTCTCGCGTTGCCGTCGCAACTTCTGCAAACTTCGGCATTGTTGGAAACGGGCGACTTTTCATCTTGGGTCTTGGGCCACAGGGCATTGCCGTTGAACGAGCGTACGTTATAATAATCATCATGTCTTATTTCAGCTTGAGATTGGCCTCTGTTGATCTAGCATGTGATTGTAAGTTTCGCCAAGTTTGCTAACTTTTAGACGCATGTTTTGCGCTTACCATTCTAGATTCGACACCAACGATTCACAATATGATCTTGCTTTCTCGGAAATCAACGAAAACCAGCTAATTGTCGCCTGTGGTGACGGCTCGATTAAGCTCTTCGATACTACTGTGGGCGATTTTCCAGTAATGAGCTTTAACGAACACAACAGAGAATGCCTTTCTGTCGCATGGAATCCCACAACAAAAGACAACTTTGCCTCAAGTTCCTGGGATGGCACCGTGAAATTAGTGCGTGAATCTGCCTCGCTGCTGTCTTAAGTGACGAAAGCTATGCTAACGTGTGATTAGTGGTCCCCAACACGAAACTTTGCGCTACGGACGCTCCCTATCGGAAGCTGCACCTACGGCGTAGCCTTCTGTCCCTCTAACCCATCTATATTGTCGGCAGTCTCCTCGGACTCTAATCTACGGATCTTCGACCTCCGAACGCCTGTTTCGGCAAAATACCACTTGACATCCATGATGCCTATATGCTCCCGGCCACCCGGAGAAGCGCAAGTGCCGTCGGAGATTCTATGCCAAGACTGGAACAAATACGACAACAATGTGATTGCCACAGGAAGTTCCGACTCATATGTACGCACTCAGGATATCCGAAACCCAAGTGGAGGCTCAACGTCAGTGATGAAGGGACATGGTTATGCTGTGCGCAGACTTGCGTGGAGCCCTCATGTAAGTGACATCCTCATCAGCGCTTCATATGACATGACCGTACGCGTGTGGAACGATGCGTCAAAACTGGGACCGCCAACTCCAGGACGCATGGGCAAGCAGATGGGCCTAATGAACAGGCACACTGAATTTGTTACTGGCGTTGATTGGTGTTTGTTCGGATCTGGAGGTTGGGTGGCGTCGGCGGGATGGGACGAGAGAGTACTGCTATGGGATGCCAATATGCTTCTATCCGGGCCAAGATGAGTCCGACAGTTCAATACCCTGGGAAACGAAAGGAAAGCTTTACTTTGTCTTTGTAATTCAGGTTTAGTCTAATTGATCCTACCTTTTATATACAACAATGTAGTTGATAAAATATTGTGGTACTATCGATAAGATAACAAAATCTAATCGCCCCACTAAATTTCAGCGGGGTTGCCTCGATAAGCTAAAAAATTCTAAGCAGCCAATAGAATGCCACACCAAACAAACTGCCGGATTGAATTCTCTGCAACAGTCTGGAAGATTTTCTAGATCTTCTTTTTATCTCAACAGAGACGAAATCAGGGCGAAATCTTTGTTTTCAATCCCCCATACCCATTGCTCATTTCCGGGCATTATATTGATCGTCGCTTGTCTTCGCTACCTTTGTTCTATACGATTGTTCCAGTTTCAACTCGTACAATCCGCAAACAGAATCTTCTGTGTGCTCTCAACCACATACATCTTGTCTTTATCCCACGACCATATACACACACAATAGATATCGGTCAATTTCACAATGTTCCGTCAAGGTTTCCGGAGTTGCGCGCCTCTGCGCTTGGTCGCTGCTCGCGCAAACCTGTCCGCCCCCATTGCCTCGCCATTCCTAGCCCAGCGCGCTACCCAGATGGCCGTCAAGCCGTCTACGGCGTCGCTGACCCGTGCTCTGCAGCAGTTCCGTTTCTTGGCTACCGAGGCTACCGCCGAGTCAGAGGCTGCTGAGTCCACCGAGAAGCAGGACGAGGCACCGATGCTGTTCGCTGACATCGGCAATGATGGCCTCGTCCACCCTACCATCATCCGCACCATCGTCAGCGGCATGGGCTACTCTACCATGTCCGAGGTTCAGGCCCGCACTATCCGCCCTTCTCTGCAGGGCAAAGATCTGTAAGTCATGTGCCATATCTCATATTTTTCTTGCATCCATCCATTGTGTATCCATTTGCTAATCTACTTTACTTTGTGCAGTGTCGCCCAGGCCAAGACTGGTACTGGCAAGACCATAGGTTTTCTGCTTCCCACCCTGCAGCGCATGATTAATGAGGATCCCTCTCTGGCCTCGCGCGGCAGCAAGCGTCACGCTTCATTCGGTGATGTCCGTGGTATCGTTATGTCTCCCACCCGTGAGCTGGCTGAGCAGATCGCTGTTGAAGCCAAAAAGCTGGTCTACGGCACTGGCTTGGTTGTCCAGGCTGCTGTTGGTGGTACCCAGAAGAGCGCTATGCTGCAAAAGGCCCGCCGTGAGGGCTGCCACCTGCTAGTTGCCACCCCCGGCCGTCTGCTGGATCTGCTGCAGGATCCCCGCTCAGGCCTGAAGGCTCCTAATCTGGCCGCCATGGTTCTGGATGAGGCCGATCGTATGCTGGATGTTGGTTTTTCTGATGCCCTACGCGAGATCAGCCGCTATCTGCCCGACCCCAAGGTCAAGGAGCGCCAGACTCTACTTTTCTCTGCTACTATCCCCAAGGATGTCGTTGCTCTTGCCCGTAGTCTCGTCCGCCCTGATAACTTCGAGTTCATCCAGACCATCCGTGAAGATGATGAACCCACCCATGCCAAGGTCCCCCAGAGCATCATTGTTACTCACGGCTGGTACAATGTCATCCCTACCGTTCTCGAGCTGATAAAGCGCGAGCACGCCGCTTCTGATGACCAGTTACCCTTCAAGGCCATCATCTACACTCCTACCACCGCCATTGTCGATCTTCTATACCCTACTCTGTCCACCGCTACCCGCGATCTGGGCCGTAACTTCAACCGTCATTTCATTCACGGCAAGCTAACTCAGAACCAGCGCACCCGCGCTGCTGAGATGTTCCGTTCCGCCAAGTCCGGTTTCCTCATCTCCTCCGATGTCACTGCTCGTGGCATGGATTTCCCCAACGTCTCTCACGTTATCCAGATTGCTCTTCCCCCTAGTGCTGAGCAGTACGTCCACCGTCTAGGCCGTACCGGTCGTGCTGGCAAAGAGGGTAATGGTTACATCATTGTGCCCCGTTATCTGCTTCCCGCTAGTCGCCAAATGCTGGGTGCCTTCCCCATCAACCCTGACAAGACCCTTGAGACGGCTACCATTGAGCCTTCTGAGACCTCTAACGAGTCGCACCCCATCCTCAAGGATATCGCCGAAGCCTACCAACGTGCTGACCCTGATACTTTCAACACCACCTACCTGTCCCTGATGGGCTCTATTGAGCGCCGCACCGCCGAGGATGCTGTTGCTTCCATGAACGAGCTGACCCGCTTCGGCTTCGGCATGCCCGAGCCTCCCTACGTCAGCCCCAACGCCGTCGCCAGACTTGGTTTGTCCCGTGTACCCGGCCTGAACGTCGGCCGCCCTCGCTTTGACAGTGACAACCGTAGCGATGACCGTCGCTCATCCCCGCGCTCTGGCATGGGCCGTCCTCAGTCTGACGATCCCTTCGACAATATGGTCGCCAATGTCGTTGACCCCAACTCCATTGCCAAATCCAACCGCCACGTCGCAAACTTCGGTGACGATGACGGTGGTCGCGGTGGCCGTGGCGGCTTCGGTGGCGATCGCCGTGGCGGCGGTGGTGGTGGCTTCGGTGGTGACCGCCGTGGCTTCGGTAGTGACCGCCGTGGCGGTGGTGACCGTCGCTCCGGTGGCGGTGGTGGCTTCGGTGGTGACCGCCGTGGCGGTGGTGGTGGTGGCTTCGGTGGTGACCGTCGTGGCGGTGACCGCCGTGGTGGTGACAACAAGTGGGGTGGTCGTGGTCAGACCGGCAACCGTAGTGGTAGCCGTTACTAAACGGACTATCTCAAGTGTGCTTCCAATCGGTGGTTTACCTGGCCTTCTTCAGATACCTACCTCCTTCCATCTGCTTTACTTTCAATGGCGATTCTGTGTACGACTATGGCTACAATAGTAGCAATTACTGCTACTATTACTTCTTTGACAACGAAAAAATCACCCTCTTCCACCTTCCGCTTCTATACTACACATATTCCTCCTCACCTTGTCACCGCTATAATTAACGACACAGCCTCATCTTTTTCTCTTCCTCTCTCCTTGACTCATGTCTGCAGCGTCTTGAAGATTTGCGTTCATGCGTCATCTCATGAGGCACTCTGTACTACTACTTCTAGCTAACCTTTGCTACTTCTACTTCCACATCCTGTCACCATATTTTGTTGTTTAAACTCTTTTATTTTCATCATGTTTTTTTTCACTCGTCTCTACTCTGGTTCAAAGATGTATTTCCTTTTGTTGGTCTTTTCTCTTTATCTGTCCTCTTTTGTTTTATTATTAGGCTCATCTTCTCTGCGTTTTGCCTTTTTGTAGTGAAAATACTCATTACCTGCTATTTGGTTGCTTCCTAGCTGTTAACGTTTTCGCTTTAGAGTCATGATGAATAAAAAGTTATTTCTTGCACTGTCCATACATATTTATCTCACTACATACAGTAGTACGGTCTTATCGAAGTATTAGTTGTTCAAAAAGAGAAAACAAAGCTACTTCCGCGTGTTTGAAATTCTGTAAACAGATATGTGTGAGTTTGTTGCCTCTATTCTAATGTGATAAAATAATATGTGATAATATAATGAGTTCCAATATAAACCAATCCGGAACGCCGATACCATCCGTTCATAGACAGCGATGTGTGATAGTAGTATAGAGCGTAGAGATGGGCATTGCTCTGATTATATTGCAATAAAGTAGAAATAATGCAGGCATTTGAAACAACAACTTGACTAACAAGTCATGACGCCTAGTCCATCTATTGAGCCAGATCACGGCCAAGATCGTAAGACCATCCTCCATCTCTACGGATGCGGTCACGAGCAGCCATGTCTTTACGAATGTCTTCATCAGTTAACTTGTCAACGCCAGCCCAGTTCGCACTCGACGTACGAGCACGGAACTTGTTCCAGCGATCCTTGTTCTTGCTGAACACTTCCTCCATGTCAAGGGGCGCCGGCGGGCCAAAGATTAGCAAGGGATCCATAGTCTCCTGGCGAATGAGCGCGCGACGTAGGTCGGGGGAGTCCGCCCACGGCGCTACTCCCATGTTCCGAGCGTTCTCCTCCTCATCATCCTCATCCTCGTCCTCGTCCGTATCGATTTCGGGTAACTCGATGTTGTCGCCATTTTGGAAGCGGGGCGAAGGCCTCTTCTTGCCTGTTGACTTAGAGCCTGAGGGCAGAGCAGTACGGCCCGGAGTCTTGAATACGCTGGTAGGTCCACTAGGAGCACCGTTGCCATTCGGGGCAAATGGAATCGCACCCTTAGAGAACTGTGACATATCCATATGGGGGCCAGGCTTAGCAGCGTTCTTAAAAAGGTCTCGGGAGGGTCCACCAGGCGTTTGAACAGCCTGGCCATAGGCTGAAGTAGCAGCTCCAAACTTGGTGGTAGGAACATCACGCTTAAGGGCAGAAGATGGTCTGACTGGGGGGCCCTTCATGGCCGGCTGGGCTTCGAATTCATCCTCATTAAAGTCGTCCCCAGTACGGCGACGCTTACTATCCTTTCCTTGGAATGAAGGGCCATTGCGAGCCTGTTGCCCTTTTTCTTCCTCGAGCTGGCGTTTGGCTGCCAACGGCGCCTTCATGGCAGACTTCGGGCGAGAAATTTCAGGTTGGTTGTTGGCTACACGAGAAGGTGGGCGGCTAGGCTGAGCCTGCGAGTAGTCAGGAGGACCGTTTGGCTGAGAGCGCGTTGCGGGAGGAGGTGCCCGGGTCTGCTTTGCCCGTTCGATTGCGGTCTGGCGCTGAGCCTTCTTTTTCTCAGCAACCTTACGATCATCATCCTTTTGGTGTTGCTTCTCAACATCGACGCGGCGTTGCTGTTCTTGACGGCGTACCTCATCCTGTTGGGCTACACGCTTGCGTTCAAGCTCGGCTTTGGCATCCTTGCGTCTCTGTTCATCTTGCTCTCTCTTCTTAATCACCATATCAGTAGCTCTATTGCGGCTACTGCTTGCAGTAGATGATGCAATAGAGCTTTTCAGGCTAAGTGTAGAGTCCTTTTCCTTCAGGGATCCTTGACTACTCTTCAGACTAAGCTGAGGACGAATAGCTGCAGAAGTGTCAAGGGTCTCCGACAGATTGGCAGCAAGAGTGGCAGTTGAAGGTTGGTACATGGAAGTCGGCTTGACAACAATGTGCTTAGGGGGTTCGACACGGGACTTTCCTACCATCGGCTTAGTTGGTCTTTTGATCTCCTTGGTGCGCATGCCATGGCTAGTTATTGGGCGAGCGATTGATGATCCTGGGCGAGCAGGAGTCTCCGAAACATCAGGTACATCATCCTCGAACGGCGGCTGTTGTTGACGCGGTCGCACCATTTTCCTAGGGCTAGCAAGGGCGGTACGAGACTTGGGTCGCTCAGAATCACTCACTGCGACCTGCTTTGTAACAAGTTCGCGCTCATGTTCCCTCTGCGCAGCTTCTTTCTCCTGCTCTTTTTGACGCTCGAGTTGCTTTTCACGTTGCACCTCTTTTTCCCGCTCAAGGTCTAATCTACAGTCACGCTCCATTTGAAGCTCCCGTTCCCGTTCCTTCTCACGTTCACGCTCTCTCTCTTGCATTTTTTCCCGTTCTTCGATACGCTCACGTTCCCGTTCCAGTTCCTTCTCCTTTTCATTTTCTTGCTCTTGGCTAAAGGCCTTGACTTTTACTCGTTCATTTTCGCGAGCGCACTCTAACTTATCGATTTCATCTTGTATTACCTTAGTATCGCGTTCAAGCTGCTTCTCAAGTCGCTCTCGTTCAGCCGAGGCCCGCGTTTTAGGCACTGGTCTGGGGCTTCCAGTAGCAACATGAGAGTCAAAAGCTTTGCTTGAGATATCAGGATACAAGGATTCGGCCGAGGATGATGGCAGAGCATGAAGAGATTCAGTAGACTGCATAGCAATCGACATCACACGGGCGGCTGAGGGAGACATGAGTGACTTCCCTTCAGCACTTGCAACGGCACTGCTAGCCAAAAGCCCTTTCGAACTCTTGAGAATTGACGACAGCTTATTCTTGACATGCTTGAGGGGACTCTCACGTATAGTACGAGAGGGAGACTTCATAGGAGAACCTGGTCCACCTACTTCAGGTAGACTGACGAGCGAAGAGCTAGATATTGAATTGCTCTTTACGTGGCCTTGAGCTCGCAGTTGTGCGAGAGTAGGATTAGCACTAGTGTCAGGGAAAAGTGATAACGATACAGACTTGCTATGGCTATGCGTTGTGTTTATGCCTCTGTCAATAGCAGCAGACCGCGAGAGGGATTTTATATGATCATCTTGTTGACACTTATTAGATACCAGAAAGTCATTACCAGTACACTCCATTTGAGGGGTAGAGCTATGGTCAACACGAGGGTTTAACCAATCGCCATCATCATCCTCTGCACCTGGAAATGCACCAGGTGTAGTGCTGATAGGTGGCGCTGCAGGTTTTCTTGTTGGTGATCCTGGGATCGGTAGTGGTCGAGTACCTGTTTGTGGCGCTGCTTGCTGCTGGGACTGGGATAGAGTGGAAGCCACCGTAGCTAGGTTATGTATGGACTTAGATGAGCGAGCAGTCTTTGATTGCTGTTCACCCAATTTAGTAATTTGATCTTGTAACCGCTGTGTATAGGTAAGATTGTGCGAGGTAGCCTCTGCAGCTCCTCTCTCCGAGGTTTCCTGGTCAATATCCATCTCTTCTTCATCCTGTGCTAAAGCACCACCCAGACTCTTTCCAGATGTTGTTCTAGGATAGTAGCTATTACGCAACATATCCAGGTTGCTAGTTCTAGAAACACGGGTGCCAGTTGACTTGTGCGCAAGGGGCTCGCGGGCAGGAAGAGAAGCAAAGTTAAGACTGCTCTTGCGCATAATTGGACGTACAGGGCTTGGGGAGGCAGAGCGGGCATTGTCGTCTTCCTCATCTTCCTCATCTTCTTCTTCCTCTGTCATATCAACATCTTCTTCCTCGCTAAAAGGGTCGGCAAGCTCAGAGTTTTGTGCCTTTTGGGCCAACGAACTACCTTGAGTGGTATAGTTTTTGAGCGGTGAAGATTTACTAGGCGAAGACTTAGCGGGCGACGAGCGAAGAGGTGACGAAGCCGTGTGTGCTCCAGATAGTAGTTTTGGTGAACTTGGGGGTGCGAATGGTGATGTTGCGCCTATTGGTCTAGGTGAACCCATCCTTGACGACGGCTCGGTACGATTATGCGCGTCGTTGTTGTGGTCATTGGTATCTGGCTCAGGGGAATGCACAGCCTGCCGTTGGATCTTAGGTGGCGCCGGGCTATTTGCATTACTGCGCGTTCTAGATGCAGTCGGTATACGTGAACTAGATGAAGTAGGCGGTTCGGCTTCCTGATACAATTTCTGGCTATCATAATAGCCAGAATCAGTTACATTGGCAGTTTGAGAAGACTTCAGGGTGGAAATGACAGGCGCAGGCGAAAGCGCAGGCCTAGAAGGGCTTGGTGATTGAGGCTCGTCGGAGTCTTTAGGTGAATGGGGAAGCGTGATCGATGGTGATGGTGTGCAGTGACTGAGCTGTTGTGTGAAGCGATTGGGGGCGCCAGTAGGTGTAGTAGACGCAAATATATCTGATAAAGGCTAGATGGCACATCAGTCAGTATATTACTATTGAGGTAACCTGCTTGGCCCGAAGGTAAGTAAACTTACCAATCTCGTCTCCGTACTCGTGCCGTTGGTCAGGGCAGTGGTGACTGGGTCATGCTTCCGAGCAGCGTGTGGCGTCTTGGTTCGTAGGCGGCCGGGTGTCTTGAAGATTTCCGCGACATTACTATGCACTCGTCAGTCAATAATTTCACTCAAGATATTGAGTAGTTAGGTTAATGATTACATTTCATTCTCGTCAAAGATACTAGCCATGTGTTCGTTGAGCCAGTCGAAATCATTCCGTGCCGAAAAGGAGAATTCTTCAACTTCTTGGTTGGAGATCTTTACTGCAGAGCTACGCTCTTCTGTCAGCCAGGGCGTTGAGCCCAGCTGTAAGCGCGCCCCTCTCATGGCCATCGTGATGGATGAAGGTTAGTAGTTGTGATGGTAGTGATGGATGTGATTAAGGATATATGGAGGAAAGAACAGATGAAGAAGATATGACAATGATGGCAATAGTAGCCAAAAAGAAGAAGTGAGAGAAAAAAAAGCCTAACAAAAGTGGCTAGGAGCAAATAAAGAAAAGTCTAGAAAATAAGTAAACACGGCGCTACTTCTTTCTAGCTGAGCTAGCGCAAAATGCCGATGTTAAGCTTTTGTTGCTAGATGAGTACTGTATTGCAGCACAAAATGCTCGTTAAGATGAGAGCGCTTAGTATAGTGTAGGAAAAAGAAAAGGATGCAGCCTCAAAGTCGGTCGGTTGCCGGCGCAAAACGAGACATGCATTTGTTTGCTATTAGCGACTATATCTGTATTTGTTTTGATCGACCCCGATTAGGCACATGTGGTCGCGGTCGCTGCGCGTGCTGATTAGCCTCCGCCACATCCTCTTCGTCACAGGGATGATGTGGCGCATCCATGTAGCCAATCACGTGTGTGATGTCGTTCAAAAACCCTGTACTAAACCCTATCGGGATATATGTTTACTAGCAGGCTAGGCCGCATTGTCCAGTTTACTTACATTGATGGAGTTAACCCTTCAACATTGTAGGCCTGTATAATTCCAAGCCGATACATGCTACGGGGCTCTTCAAGCTTATTGCTAACACCCACTACAACTAACCTAGTCGCGTCACTTGCTAGCCTGTGTTCTAACATTTTTGTCCCTTGCCTGTAAAAAACCACCCAAGCGAAGCATCACCATATACATCTGGACGTTCATTGCATCGTCCATGCTCCCTGCGCTACGATGAGAGTGATCGAAATTATCATTGACGTACGTTCTGTTCCCTAAATTTACAAGAATTCAGATCCTGACATTTCATTTATTTTATCAATAGGGCTTCAAGTCGTATGCGGTGAGAACCGTTATTTCAGGATGGTATTACGATTTCCCCTCCATACCCCCACCCCCAGCCGGATATCTCCAGCTGACACTTTAAATTAGGGATGAGAGCTTCAATTCTATCACCGGCCTCAATGGCTCTGGCAAATCCAATATTCTCGATTCAATTTGTTTCGTTCTGGGCATCACCAATATGACCACCGTTAGAGCTCAGAACCTACAGGTACCGTTGCCCACTGGGTCTGCTCGATATACCCTCGGTAACTAACAGCGCATAGGACTTGATCTACAAACGTGGCCAGGCTGGTGTCACAAAAGCCTCTGTGACCATCGTCTTCGACAACCGTGACAAAGCGAAGTCTCCCATCGGATTTGAAGAATATGCGACAATCAGCGTTACCCGTCAGATCGTCTTGGGTGGTACGTCGAAATACTTGATTAATGGCCACCGGGCCCAGCAACAGACCGTACAGAATCTGTTTCAGTCTGTCGGCTTGAACATCAATAACCCCAATTTCCTGATTATGCAGGGTCGCATCACTAAAGTCCTCAACATGAAGGCTGTTGAGATTCTTGCCATGATCGAAGAAGCGGCCGGTACGCGCATGTTCGAAGATCGCCGTGATAAGGCTTTGAAGACCATGTCCAAGAAAGATCTTAAACTTCAAGAAATCACGGCTCTTCTGCGAGAGGAAATTGAGCCAAAACTAGAAAAGTTGCGAACAGAAAAAAGAGCCTTTCTTGACTTCCAACAAACACAAAACGACCTTGAGAGGTTGACCCGCCTGGTAGTGGCTCATGACTACATTAGACTGCAAGAGAAACTACAACAATCTGGCGCCGATCTTGATGGCAAGAAGCAACGTCTCAAAGATCTTGAAGACTCAACAACTAAACTTAAAAGCGAGATTTCCCATCTGGAAGAGGATGTGAAGCGTGTCCGTGCTCAGCGAGAAAAAGAAATGAAGAAAGGGGGAAAGGCAGCTGCATTGGAAGATGTTGTCAAGAAACACTCGAACGAACTTGTCCGTCTCTCCACTGTCATTGATCTCAAGAAATCTAGTCAAACTGAGGAATTGGATAAGAAGTCTGTGATTGAAAAAGCTGTTGCTGAACTTGAGGCATCTCTTCAGGTCAAAACCAAGCTCTATGAGCAAGCCAAGACAAGATATGACTCAGCTAAGGAGGAGCTAGAAAAACAAAGTCGCGAGGCTGAGTCAAAGGAAGAGCTACTCCAGACCCTGCAAACAGGTGTTGCTTCTAAAGATGGAAAAGAGAGTGGCTACCAAGGCCAGTTGCAAGATGCCCGGAACCGTGCCTCTGCTGCTGCGACTGTGCAAGAGCAGGCAAAGGTCAAAATTGCTCATCTTGAGAAGCGTATCAAAGCCGAAGAGCCTCGTGCATTGAAAGCCAAAGAACAAAATGAAAGCCTTCTATATGACCTCGAGTCTATGAAAAAAGACGCTCAAAGGCTACAGGCCAAGATGGTTGAGATGGGCATTGAGCCAGGACAAGAGGAGGATCTTTTCAAGCAAGAGACAGCCCTGCAGCAAACGATCAGAAACCTACGGCAAGAATCTGATCAATTGAAGAGAAAGGTCGCCAATATTGACTTTAACTACGCTGATCCAGTGCCTAACTTTGATCGTTCCAAGGTGAAAGGTCTTGTAGCGCAACTCTTTACACTTGATCAGGAATATCTTGAGGCTGGCACCGCCCTCGAGATATGTGCTGGTGGCCGTCTTTACAATGTCGTCGTTGATAATGAAGTTACAGGCACCCAACTTCTTCACAACGGAAAACTTCGCAAGCGTGTCACTATCATTCCCCTCAACAAGATTGCCCCTTTCAAAGCTTCCGCGCAAGCCATTGCCACCGCCCAGAAAATCGCACCTGGC
The DNA here is from genome assembly GCA_001856765.1 of Endoconidiophora polonica. Lineage (NCBI taxonomy): Eukaryota > Fungi > Ascomycota > Sordariomycetes > Microascales > Ceratocystidaceae > Endoconidiophora > Endoconidiophora polonica. The sequence goes on along the minus strand of LXKZ01000244.1, from coordinate 16,293 downwards.
AAGGTTGATCTTGCCCTTACTCTAGTTGGCTACGATGAAGAAGTGTCTGCTGCTATGGAATTTGTGTTCGGAAACACTCTTATCTGCGCAGATGCTGAGACTGCCAAGAAGACCACCTTCGATCCTAATGTTCGCATGCGTAGTATTACCTTCCAGGGCGACTCTTATGACCCATCTGGTACTCTTTCTGGTGGTAGTGCACCCAATTCTAGTGGTGTGCTCCTCACACTACAAAAACTCAACAGCCTCATGCGGAATTTGCGCCAGACTGAGGCTACTTTAAAGGCTTTACAAATCAAGATCGGCACTGAGAAGTCTAAGCTGGACAAGGCACGGAGAATTAAGCAGGAGTTGGATCTCAAGTCTCATGCGATAAAGCTTGCTGAAGAGCAGATCAGTGGTAACTCTTCATCTTCTATCATTCATGAGGTCGAAAACATGAAACAGACTATTCAACAACTCATCACGGATATCGCCGATGCACAGAAGCGCCATGCTGAAGCTAGCGCCGATGTCAAGCGTATCGACAAGGATATGAAGGATTTCGACAACAACAAAGATGGCAAGCTAATTGAGCTACAAAAGTCTTTGGATAAATTGCGTGCAAACTTAACAAAGAATACCTCTGGTGTCAAGTCTATCCAGAAGGAGCTTCAGGGTGCTCAGCTAGATTCAGAACAGGCCGGAGTTGATCTTTTGAATACACGCGAGCAACTGCAGGAAGTTGAGCTTGCTATCGAAGCTCAACAAGAAGAGATTGAAAATCTGATCAAGCAACAAGCTCAGATCCAGAACGAGTATGCTTCGATCCAGGCGCGCCTAGATGATGAGAGAGCCAAGCTTCATGTGTTCAACGATGAACTGCGGGCATTGGAAGAGGCTATGCGGACCAAGAACGCTCGTATCACCGAAGAATCCCTGGAGATACAGACGCTTGGTCACCAGACCGAAAAGTCGCACAAGGAGCGCGAAGATGCTTGCCTTGCTGTTACCCATATGGAAGAGCAGCACGAGTGGATTGCTGACGAAATGAATCTTTTTGGTCGTCAAGGAACCCCCTACGACTACAAGAGTCAAAACATCCGCGAGTGTCGGTCTACGCTTAATAACCTCACGGAGCGGTTCCAGGGCATGAAGAAGAAAATTAACCCGAAGGTCATGAACATGATTGACAATGTAGAGAGGAAGGAAGCAGCACTGAAACAAATGATGAAGACTGTCATTCGTGATAAGCGCAAAATTGAGGAGACGATTGTGTCACTGGACGACTATAAGACAAAAGCGCTAGAGAAGACATGGAAGAAAGTCAATGCTGACTTTGGCCAAATCTTCTCAGAGTTGTTGCCCGGTGGAAGTTTTGCCAAGCTAGACCCACCTGAAGGCAAGACGATTGGTGATGGCCTTGAGGTGAAGGTTTGCCTGGGCAAGGTGTGGAAGCAAAGCTTAACCGAGCTGAGTGGTGGCCAGCGGTAAGTCATCTAAACTGCATGATGGTGGCCCGAAAAGAATATTTTACTAACGTAGTATATAGCTCTCTGGTAGCTCTATCACTAATCATGGCACTATTACAGTTCAAGCCAGCACCTATGTACATTCTTGATGAGGTTGATGCCGCGCTAGATCTTTCACACACCCAGAACATCGGCCGTTTGATCAAGACTAGGTTCAAAGGCTCTCAGTTCATCGTTGTCTCTCTCAAGGACGGCATGTTCCAGAACGCTAACCGCATCTTCCGCACACGCTTCAGCGAAGGCACCAGTATGGTGCAGGCTCTAACACCAGCAGACTTGAAATAAATAAATTCAATACTATCGCTGTGTTGTCTTTGTACACTATTCGAATATCTATGTCTTTTGTTTATTTTCTTTTATTTTTGGATGCCTTTATTGGCGGGAGGCTATATTTTGTCTCATCAAATCTGGAGAGGTTCGGCATATTGGGAATTGGTATTTACATTTAGGGCTTTCAATATTTGGGCATCTTATTATACTAAGACGGGTTGGGTTTTCTTATGTTACATTTCTTGTTATGTTACTGATTATGTCTATCTTGGGACGCGCCTCATATATATGTGGTAATGTGTAACTATAGTATAGTCATCATGTTTGAGCCATAAAATGCAGTCTATATATGCACCGATAAAAAGATTTGCACGATTTGCTCATGATCTATTCAATCACGACGCCCATGCCGACTTCGAGAAACGACTCGGGGATCTTCGAGGCCTCTCCAGATGGTTGAGGGACTAACTGCAAAGCACCGTCGGCGTATGAGGATACATCATAGGACCAATCAGAGCTAAACAAAATGTCGCCCTGGTTAAAGTTCATCTTTGTGATGCCCTCACCAGATTTTGGTAGTGATTCGGTGACTAATTAATTTTCCATGTTAGCGAACGATTACGCCTTTAGAAAGTCAAAGACATGAGTGCGCAGCTAACTTACTAGTGATATTAGGGCGGCGGATAATCCAATCTTTGGAGTCTTCTTCTAGTTTCTCGGGTAGCATGCATAGAGAACGCACTTCGCGCGTGCCCGTCTCCCCGTCGAGGCAACGATCAACGCGCACAAGGCCAAGTTTTCCCTTGATACCAAGATAAGTTGCAATTTCTTCGGGTAGTTCACGGCCCATATTCAGCAAACGTACAGTCTGAGATCCCATACGGACCGGCTCATACTTGTAGCCAATGCCGTCAATTTCATCCTGGGTAGGGAACTCAATGGGCAGAAGGGCTTCTTTGTCGGGCTGTCCGGCGAGGCCTTTGTAAATCTTGGCCAGCATCAGAGCTAAGAGACCCTGCCAGCCGCGCTCAACCCAAGGGAAGGAGATGATGAGGAAAGCCTCGTTAGGGGCCTTGTCCAGCGAGCCGCGAGTCTTAATGATATCAGGAACCCAGATCTCGATGCCAAGGCGGCCCAGGTTGGGGCAGGTTGAGGGGAGTAAGATGTCCCATTCGGGGGCACCGGGGGCCTGCTCGACAAAGGCGTACAACGCATCGTATTGCATACCCCGACGCACAATCTTGGACTTTGCCAGCTCGATGCCACGGCACGGGATCACGGGATATGCGCAAAGACGGGCAATTTTGGCAACGGCCAAAGAAGAAGTTTTTTGGGGAGCACTAGTAGCATTGAGAGAACGGACGGGCGCGTTGCCAGCACGCGATGTGCGGACGGAAAGCAGTGTGTGGGTTTGGACTAGGGCCTCGCTAAACTTGAGCGGCAACGGTGGCAGGACGACGATTAGAGGCACGAGAAAACCGCAAAGTGTGATGAAGAGGAGAACGTAGGTAGAGATTTCGATTTCTTTGAGGTTGTCCCAGGTATAGACGGACAGGTCGATGTTGCGCTGAAGATAGCGGTCAATGCGAAAGGCATCAACGTAGTTGTTGAAGCTACTCATAACGACGGCGACGATGAATTCACAATGGATAATAGATATATAATATACAGAAAAACAGGACTAAATTATCATTAAGCGGCGGGAGTGGAAAAACGTTTTTGGGCGCCAGGCCACAGCGTAATTAAAAAGAAGAGAATGAGAGAATAAGCAAAAATGATGCTTGAACTGATCTGATAATGACGATAGGCAAATTATAGCTTCAAAAGCTCGGCTTTACAGAAAGAGAGAAAAAAAGAAAAGGAAATTTATAAAAGATCTGGTCAGCAAGAAAGAAAAGGCACAGAAAACTATATAACTACAGACTATCTAGACGGCTAAAACCCCTTGCTCACCTTTTTCCCAGCACGGCGCGTCTGTTTCGTGAAACAGTGAAACGGTGCACTTTTGCTGTAAGCGGCTTCTTCCCCTAGTCAAAGACTACATCTCGAAACATCGTCGTCAAACAAAGTGGAGTCGGCCGGCCTGTAAGGCCCCGTATTCAATGATTTCTTAGGCGAACCCCTACTTTTTATAGTCACGTGTACGAAGCCCAAGGCCATAACCCTCTGTGCTGTTAAACCCTATTAGCATATCGGTAAGTTCCATCCATGGCCATAGTATAGCTATCACATGCTAATAAAAAAACCAATTATAGTAATACATAGAAAAGAATTAGAACAGCATTGAATATATGTACAGAAATACTATGCAACCGTAAATGTGATTTTAAGAGATGAATATGCGCCGACTAACCTAATGTATAATGTTGATTCTATTGATATGGCTCAACACACTCATTATATAGGCTTATGTTACTTTGCTCTGCTACATTGGTACTGCTTGGCTTTTTGATAGTATTCTCATGGCGTGTCTGGTAGTCAACGTGATAATAATAATAGTAATGATAATTTTGATTCGTGCCTATCTCTGCTGCTGTAGGGCTTATACAGATTATCTGTTTGTGTTTTTATGCATTCATGGGCCTAAAGGAAAACTCTTGCTAGACGGTACCAGAAACTAAAATTTCACTCTCGCTTTGTCTACCCCTTTCGTTGCTGGTAGAAAACGTAAACGTCATGTTCTCCCTACATATAGTTTTTCTTCTTCTTTTTGTCCCAAGCACAATGCAGGTAGGAGACAGAACCGTTGCGACGAGGGTCTGATGCGGCTGGCTAGGTGTATACATCATAGACTCTAATTTTGATACTATCCTGGCAAGAAGAGAGGGGGGCCGACTAGATGTTACAGTCTAACAGGCTGACCAGACCGTGGATCTGGATGAATATACATATCTTGTACAATGCATATGCATGCATTGTGAACACGAAAACTTACTTCAAAATACGACGTTTAGGGAGCTCAGCCTATAGAAACAGAACCCTGAGCCATCAAGGCTGTCATCATGTAGCTGTTAGACCAGTACCATAAAAAAAACAAATATTTCGGTCTTCGAGGTCGCATTAGGCTGTGATATACCAACCTAGAAATGTAGCGCTGGCACATTGTTGAGCGCTGATATGGCATGATTATACCACTATTCGTTCTTCATTCGCCCATCTTGCTATGCTGCCATGTGTTGATGCGGTATCATTCATTGTGGAGAGGACCTATATATATATAGAGCAATGGCTACGTATCTCACAAGAAAAGAACAGTAGGATCAGACACTCTTTGTGCCTATATCTAAAGTGGAGTGAGAATGTAATTGAGTGGTATATACTAATAGTAGTAGTAATGGGAACATATGAAGTAGTACTTGGTAATCAAATTTTCGCCTGTGGACTCAACCTCATGGAGACACTACTGATCATGATATGCCCGTTCCTCTTTGCCTGTCGATCTAGCCAACTTTATGCATGACTTGCATCCTACAGCCAACAATTATAGGCTTGGCTTGTTGACCGGCTGCTGGGAAGTGGACATTAGAGCTGCAATGCAGCAGAATCCTGCGGTGAACGGATGGTCCTGGTGTTAAATTTAGCTCAAAAGAGAACAACAGGATATGACATTGCGATATGGATAATGGGAAATACATGGTAGTTGTTAGTTGGCAACAGCATGAGGAGTTAATATTGTCATGCAAAGGAAGCTGTTTTTGTTCTTTTTCAGTTCCTAGCTTATAGATTATGCTAAGCTGTTGGCAGATGTTTAGAGACTACTATTGGTAATACTTGCTAAGACGATACAATCGCGTAATGAGTTGGAAAAAAGCCAAGACGATAGTTTGTGATATCTGGCCCGACTCGGGAAGCTAGAACCCCCCGAAGATTCCGCCATCTTCTCAGACGACAGCGTTGTGTTATTTTAAATTGAAAAAGAGCCTGGTTTAGGCCTAATACTAGTACTACATACTAGTACGTACTACGTAGTTGCAAAGGCCACCAATGATCAACTCATCCACATGCCCTATACAATAGACCGCCACAAAAGAATCAGAATTCTTGCTAGTGAGCAGCGCGGGTGCTTGTGTCTGAATCCTCAGAGATTCTGGAAACAGGAATCGCATGCAAGATGATGTCTAACTGCAAGAAGGAGGAGCCAGGAGAGTTTGGAGACTCAGCGTTAAGAGAAAGATAATTCATGCAATTAGTCATGGAATCATCGTCAGTTCTTCATATTCAGCCTAATGGACTACAAGATGGAGCTGCTTGTCACAATGAAAAGAACCGGCTTTCGGCAAACGATGAGTAGGAGTACTAAAAGTCAGTGCCATGCTTGGCGATATCATGGGTCTATTTTGTTTGTTTCATGGCTGTATTTGGCATTGTTTGCGACTCTGGAAGCTAAAATAGACGCTGATCAAGGTAGAAATGGAGCTGGTAGAAAGTGCCGGGGAGATTAAGGACAGCCTGGTCCTGTGCAACCTAAGGCTTATTACAATGTGTCGGGGTAGTATATAGCGCCGTAATACTCTCTGTAATCTGAGAATGGTTGCTGGTATCGTCATCAAGGGGGCTTATCGGCATAGAATGGCAATGACCTGTCTTATTGTGTTCATATATTAGAACATGGATAATACCATGACAAATTTCTGTCCGTTACTTACCGTTACATTAGTATTAGTGCTAATAGTATTAGTGCTTGAGTAGATGAAGAAATCGTGTCAAGGTCGCCCGCCTAGCCTTTCTTTGACCCTGCCCTGTGTAATATTTCGAAGGTTACTTGCGCACTGTTTGCCAGCTCACAATGCATATTCATACACCAGAAAGACTAGGCTTGGTGGGTCTGATCCGGGAATTGTACATATTTACCAAACGTTGTAAAACAGGCTCCGATGGAGGGGATAAGCTGCCGGCGGACTTGAGAATCTTACATTAGAGGAGCGGAAGAATTGACCGGCCTGGCTATAGCGATTCAATCCATTGCTGCTTGTTTTTCTTTCCTGCTTTGTCCGTAGTTTAGGCTAGTTGTAGGCTAGGATTGACAAGCAAATCCCTGAAAACATCTACTAAGACGTGGAATAGGCTGGCCTCAACAGGGAATTTCTATGGTACCCCTTAGAAAGTTGAGGATGCTGAAGTTGAGCTTGCTTTAGTCTGGAATCGTAAATCGAGTCTATTTCTATGCCTCAGTCAGAAATTTTGGTATATCTTTAACTGTTATGCAGATGCGGCAATGACTTCTGTTCTTTTCTTTCTTGGTGCTGACCTTTCTCTAGTTCATGACGGATGCCATTGGACGCCGACCGCCATAGTCCGAACACAGGAAGGAAAAAGTCATTGGTAGTAGAGGTAAGACAGGCTCAACACCCCTTTTGAAACGCGATATACACTATCATCATCACTAGGCAGCCCTTGGAGCGACAAGAAGATGAAAGTGAGGCTGCTCCTATAGAGATTGATCTTTCACTCAGACACTTCTCTGACCGATCAGCTCCAAGCCCATGCATGCGTGCTTGGAAAGCTGCATCTGCTCGCCATAGTTAACATATAATCGAGTAGCGAGTTAAAAAGCTGAATCTGCTTTGGGATTGGGACATAGAACGATTTCATATCGACAATCTCGCCATCTAGGGTGAGGCCGTCCTGGCCATCATCCATCAGATATCAGATTTCGGCTCAAGGATTGGTTTAGCGCAGATAGTAAGTAGCATTGCTAACTTTTGACTTAGACATTACGAGTGGCTGCAATGCGGCGGTGTAAATAAAATACAGGTACTTCCCTAAAAACAGTAAGAAACCTACCTGCATATGGCCTTATCTTTACCACTTTCATATAGGTATTAAAGCTGTCCTTGTAGCCTTGGCTAATATTGTGACCAACCGTCTCCAAGATTATGGAACTCATGTGCTCGTAGGGTTCTGTCCATTGAGCCAGGCGATGCACCTTATGACATATATCTCTCAGCTGTATTTGTTTTTCTTAGAACTCAAATTGCCTAATGCGGACCTTGAGCCGTGCAAAGGCTGTATGATATGTGAATAATCACCATCAATCACAGAATATCCCGTCCGCTCTAGTGTTGCTGTGCCTGTATTGTATTATAACGTATTGTATTATAGATCGTCAACGCCTACTGGAATCACGGAGATCATATGACGCCGGGTTGGCTACCGGACAGATATCATAGCTACCCCGCAAGCCAGCTGTGCCTGAATAAGACTGCTTGCTACTTTAATCGATTACATAGCTTGCTGTTCTTGCTGTGCGTGGTTTTGGTTAGCCAAGAAGCTATACTTTCGCTAGCCTGTCTACTAATGTAAGAACTTCCATTCACCTTTATCGCCACTTTCGACGCTTTAAATCTGGTGCCGTTTTAGCCCCAAGCTTCTTTTTCGTTCGTTCCTTTTTGCTAGTTTAGGTAAAAAAGGCACTTCTAGGCTCTGCAACTCACTATTGTGATACAACGCTAGCTGTTCTTTCTGTTTGTAGCAAGCTGTCAATTTACTGCAGTATTCTTCTTTCTAGGCCACTGCAATTACTACGTTTTCAATCTTGATTTTCAAATCACTAAGAATCGTCATTCGAGCTCTATCAACTGAGACTTTTTAACTATTTACTATACAATATCAACTGAGACTCTCGCTCGTCAATTCTGGGAGCTCAGGTGTCCTGAAAAAGACCACAGCCGAGCTAGTCAAAGTATCGATGCTGCATACCTTCACCTCATCATTTGCTCTCGAAGGATTGCATCAGAGTAGCCTGTCAGATAGCTCGCCAACCAGCCATACTACACCTAGAACCTCATCTTAATTAAATAGAGTAGTACGGATGAGCTCAGGCCTGCATCTTTATCGCATCTTTATCGCATCGCATCTTCCCCACCCACCTACCCCTTGAACCTTTCTTGCCTTGAGGAGGTTTCAAATCCTACAAAATTGATAGCCTCAACGGTTGGCAACACTACTACCAACTACTAATTTAATACCACCAGCTAAGCGTCTTTATCTAGCTACTTGGATCAAACTACAGAGTCATTACTGTTGACAAAAGTGAAAAAAAAAATCAAGAGACTCCCCTCTCCCACTCGCACCTACTATATGCTACCTTGTGATGGACCGGCGAAATCAATGATTAGCTTTCCGCTCTTTCCCTGCGACACATTGTTGATGTGTCTCTTCTTTGTTTACCAACTTGCTGCACGAGACGAGCAACTTCCCGAACCGTAGCCTATATATTCTTGTATTTCCATCTAGACCCTTCTTGATGCCTTGCTAGTTTCTTTTCTTTTTTTTTCTTTAGGCTTTTCTCTTTTTCTTCCTTTCTTCTTTGCCTGTGGTCCCACCATTCCCATAACAGAGTCTTACTACCTTGATCACGCTGCCGCGCTGGCTTGGAGCCCTTGGAGTCGCTTTATTCGCACCTAAACACCCGAGCGCTGTTGTATAGAAACAACCATTACTCTCTCTCTCGCCCCCTTGTTCTCCTTTCTTTGATACCTAGTTTCTAGTACTTCTGATATATGCCGGGGAATCTTCTGCTAGATCCCATAATACAACTTGAATAGTTGGCTGGCCTACTTATATACTAATACTGATCTAGCACGCAATCTACAACATATGCACACCTATATTACCATTTTCTACTTTACATTCCATTAGTGCAGGCTGTTAGTGCAAAGTAAATACATATTTGCTAACCGCAATACTGCGGAATAATCCATATCGGCGTCTTGCTTGGCTCGTACTAGTTTCCCTGTCTTCCCCGCGAGAAAAATCGGTTCATTCACTGCAATCACTCTCACATTATCACCGGAGACCAAGCATTTTACAGTACCGGTCAACATAATGGCAGGGTTCTATCAACATTTCCTGACTTCCATGTCAGGCGGCCAGCCACCTATGCATCCCGTAGATGCTAATGGCGTACCCGTACCTGGTGCACCTCCCGTTGGCATGCCTGTTGCACCTATCCCTATGGCGCCCTCTTCCATCACTTTGCCCTACTCTCCGGCGCCCTACTTTCAGAGCGAAGGCACCGAGGCTACCAGTTATACAACAAGCAATCCCCAAAAATGGCGTAAACGGTATACTGGAATGGAGCAGGTGAAGCATCGCCGGACTCGCTCTGGCTGTCTTGTGTGCAGATTTCGCCGCGTCAAGGTATGTGCACTATGGAGTAACAACGTCAAAACTTATACAATGTGTAAAACCTATACACTAACATTGACCGAATAGTGTGACGAGGCACGCCCGATCTGTGACCGTAAGATATCATCGCGCTATATATCCTACTTCTCACCTATGTAGTGAAACTTTGCGCTAACATTACCTGCAGGCTGTAAGAAAGGCAATAGGGATTGCCAATATCCAGAGCCTAAAAAAAAAAAGGACGGAAAAGCAGCTGTTAAGGACAACAAGTCTACTAAGTCACGACTCAAAGAAGAACCATTAGATACTATCGATGGTACTGACAAAAATGATGACAAAATCGCCGCGACCCAGCTGGAGACGATCCTAGATGAAGATGAGCCGTCGCCGCCTCCCCAAACAAATGCATCTGTAGCCAAGTCTCACGGCACAGCATCGCCATTCGGCCCTAGAAAGCTCATACATAGCCATGCAAACAGTCCTGATTCCATATCGGACAGCGGGAAATACTCCACAGATGAGTCACCTCCTGCTTCTACTGGAGACAGCACCTCAACTGGAGTCGATGGCCAATTAAACGGAAACTCTAAACTTATGGACTACTCCCATTTGCCAACCGATATGAAAGAATGCATGGACTGGTTCCATGCAAACATTACTCACTATAATTATTGTGTAATTAGCGATCCAGATCAATTCTTTTCTATCACGTTGCCAAACCTAGCATTATATGACGAGGCTTTGCTATATGCTATCGTTGGTTTCGCTTCGTATCTACGCGCATTGGAAAATAAAAACTCTTCTATTCAAGAGTTTCTTGTACCTTTTAACTCGTCGGTAACAATGCTGCTCGACAATATTAGAAAAGGAGTCACAAGCTCGGTTGTTACACTCGCCGCTATCTTGCAGTTAGCAACAATGGAAGTAAGTTAAAAACACTTATATATGTTAAGCACTACTTATTTTAACCGCCTGACATTCAATACTACACTCCAAGCTCCAGACTAACCTAGTTGTAACAGGAGTATCTTGGAGACTGGATTAGTGTCATGGGTCATCAAGTTGCCGCAAAGGAAATCATCACAGAGCTTTATGATATTAGTAACATCATGGAAACTTCAATCGGTCGTGTCCTATTGGCCTGGTACTCTAGGTTTGACTGCTTTGTTGGAATCATGGGCCGTTTCGCCACTGCCCTTCCCCGAGAGTGGTATGTGCGCTATGTTCAGGATATGGGCGACCGCGCAAATGCTAATCCGCACAATGTCTTGCTACTTCAGGAAGAAGGTGCAGCGCATCTGCGATTGTGTTCAGAGAGAATTGCGTACCTCAACTTCCAGGCCAGTACTAATGCCCTTGAGGCTATACAATATGTCACCGAGCATGGAAATATCTCTATGATGCTCAGTCAATACTTTGATGGGATGAATCACTATTTATTGGATCCCGCTTGTGTGATTGATTTTACCCAGGAACCACATCATCCAGATCCATATGGAGTTGTCGATTTGACATCTCCAGAACACAAGCTTTTCAAGGCACCGCTATTCGGCATCAATATCCTGCGAGCAGAATTTCACTCACTCGTGATGATGCACAACTTTCAAATGGCAATAACAAACCCAAATGGACCTCAGTATAAAGAGTGCCAAGAACGAGCTTATGCTATATGCACCATCTTTGAGGGTATTGAGAAATATTCTCAGAGCCCAAAGGGCTCCCTGCTGTGCGTACAGTCATGTCTTGGCTTGGCTGCCATGTTTCTCCCGTCGGACTCGAACCATCGTAACTGGTTACGCGAGAAATTTGCCTTGGTTGAGACTACAGGGTAAGTCAGAACTAATCCACCCCCCATTACATGGCCTGCCAGGGCCACACGTCGAATGATATGTAATACTGACTTGATTTCTTTACAAGATATATCCAATGCGCAACAGCTAGAATTAGTATGACGAAATACTTCAACGACCCTACCACGGCCAGATGGTGGCTTGCTAACGACAAACTTTTTACTCCGATTTTACGCAGCGTGCGAGAGTTTGCCGATGAGCGTTGTCTTCAGGCCAAACATTGGCAGGAAGAATTACGCGATGTTAATCACATCTTTTCAAGCTTATCTCTCAAGTCTCCATAACTTTTATTCTATCTCATGTTACGTTGTATCTCTTAGGTTTTAGTTATCTTTGATAATATCGTTGTTCGGGCTGTACGGGGTTAGATCTATTTCATGATACTTTTATTTTCTGTTTTTGATTACAGTTAAAAGTTTTATTATATCGCTATATAACCAGTTATATTACTATTATATGTTTCTTAACTGAATGGTATGGACTGAATGGTGATCTTTTATAATAGCGATGCATAGAAACAGTATATGTGCCTTGATGCTGAGTTATCAATAACCATGTTTTGTTGTTATTTTCTCATAATTTCATGATCATAAATGGTAGCATCGAAGGTCAGTAGAGAGTAATGATGAAAATTGAAAGAAAAAAATATAAGTATTTGTTTTCTGTTTAAGAATGTGAAGATAATATATACTTCCTAGTCTATCAAAAAAGAAATGCAGGTTTGAGTAAGAAGAAGGTAAAAAAGAAGGAAAAGAAAAGAAGGATGAAATAGAGGGTACAGCAAGTACAACGAAAGGAGATGCGAATATAGGAAATGGTTAGAAACTAACGAGGATGAGAGGCGAAAGAAAAGACAGAGAAGAGCGTGAGTGCCTCGATAAATCAGGCATTGAAGTAATAACGGGAAGGTTTAGGTGTAACTAAGGCAACGGAAACTTTGAAAGAAAATATGAGCGTAGATATCTTTGATTGTGCTAGATGTACCATAAAGTCCTACTCGCTGTCCGTTACCACATCTTCTGCCTTTGTCTTGTCAGTATTATCCGTGCCACTGTCCTCCAACGTATGTTCGGTGCTATTATCTTCATTATCAACGTCCGCCACGTCAGCTGATTCAATTATTTCGCTATAGGCTTTGACCTGATTAGCATCGATGTCTTTGGTTGTCTCGACTACTTGATCAGCTTCAGCTCCTTCTGATGGCACTTCGACATAAGAATTAGTTTCTACATCGGGTTCCTTCTCAGTATCGATTAGAGCAATAGTAGCTGCTATCTCATTCTTAGTGGAGGCAATCGCGGGAGCAACTGTAGATTCAGATGGTGCCGAAGATTTCGATGGAGACAAAGCGACTACCGTGCCACCAGATGCCGTATGCATGGGTGGTGGAGTTCCTGCTGATGCAGATGTACTACCAGGAGAAACAGCTCGGAGTTTTGCAGATGGTGGCTTTGGCGAGGCCTTTTTGGGCAACTTCGATGGCGGCAGATTGATCATCGAACTAGGCTTGGGTGATGACGTCCTTGTCCGCGAGGCTAAAGACTCAATCGACGCCTTTTTCATAATCTTTGGCATGTCTACCGAGTCGGGCTCCGGTGATGTCGACTGTGGGCGCGGTAGCTTCGAATGTAATTGGAGTTTCTTTTTGTCCTGTACTGAAGGCTCATCATCATCCTCAGTAGGCGATGTAATCTCAACGTCGTGTATTACCGAAGCGCTATCGTCGTCATCTGTATACTGGTCCTGTGAGCGGCCGTCGGCATTATCATCTTCATCTTCTGGAACAGGGTTAACATGACTTCCTGAAGATTGGTGACTGCGCTGGCCATTATTGCGCAGTCCAGCCCTCGAGCTTGAACGCTCGGACTCATCTTGAGGTGCCTTTGCGGGGTTTGATGTGTCCAGTCGCGGAATCTGTTTGATTATAGTGATAGGACCAGAAACCTTGCGATCATTCAAATGCTCAGAAGCTAGAGCAGTCGTTGGCACGCTTTCCAAGCCTTCAGCCTCCGGAGGGAGCATATAACCTTCGCTAGGCAATACATCAAAAGTGTCGCAAACCGTCTTGAAGAAGATGTAGAGTCCTGTCGTGTTCTCGATCGTCCAGAAAAGCTCGGGGTGTGCACACCAAGCATGGGCAAAGATTCGATGCAGGCGGCGAAAAACACTGACTAGGCTTCTGATAGCCAGGCTCTTAGTGTGTGGCTCACTAACCACGACAAAGCGGCTAGGGAATATCTTAAGATCAGTAACCACATTTGCAGCCCAATCTAGAGTGTGGCAGCAATAGTCGATGGCACAGCAGTTCTTAGGTGTCTCGTGCACAGCACACAGGAACTGCCACTCGGAAGAGCGCATCTCGGGACAAGTATCGGCGCTGCATGGCGGTTTGTTGAAGAGAAAGCTGACGATTAGGTTGTTGCTTTGCGCAACGAGAAAGCGGCACAGTTCGTAGAGCCAGAGCGTCCGGTCAATAGACGGCGGGGGATTAGCTAGCAGCGTGGCAGTTGCTCGCGTGATAGGTTTCGTGGCTGACGCGGTATGGTAGTAGTGAAGGGCGGCCAGATGTTCCTGCAACTGGAATGCTGAATCAAGCTACAACAAATGAAGCAATTTAGTTAGCTTTCCATAGGCCCTACGACAGTAAATATATATATATAAAATAAGAAAAGGCTCTGCTTACCTCTGAGAGGTTGACTAGTGGCGGGCCAGAAGCAATTTCCGCAGCTGTAGTTCCAGGGTGGATGCGCCGCTTAGAGTTTGTTGATAGCAACATGGCCTCCGCGGACTGGCCATCGCGGGCGCCAGGGGTGACCGTAACCCCAGCGGGGATCTCAGCAGCCGGAGGCGGGCTCGGCAGCCGCGTTGAACTGGGTGCCATTATCGACATGGCGAAGCAACAGTATATACGTTTCGGATAGGCGAAGGACAAAGTCTGGTGGGATGGAATTTTCAGTGCCGTGTTCCCGGAAGAAATTAAGCAATAGATGGGACAAGCCAGAGTGAGAAATAACGCCTGTTTATATTCCGTCTCGACCTAGGGATGTTGCGTGACGGCGTCAAAGGGGTGGGGGAGGAGAGGCGCCTACAAGATGCAGAGCTACTTTAAAGAACGAAAGATGTCTAAGGATTGGGTGGTAGTCAGCAGCTGGTCTTGGGTTGGCCGCCTTCTCAAAGCGCCTAGAGGGGGGGGAGCTTTGTTTGGGGTGCGTGAAGCCGCCACACAAAGACGCGAGCCTTGGGACTAGAATACGACGATAGCAAGTAGCAATTGCAACGGGGCAACGTCGAGAGCGTACCTTTTGGCGTTGGATGGGATGACAGACAAGATCAGGTGCGATGCGGAGTTAGTGCTGTGTTGGAAAGGGATGACTGTTGTCGTTGTTGTCGTTGTTGTCGCAACTGAGAAAATTCAAAACTAGTCAGACTTTTGGATGCTCTGGTTGATTTGCTGGCCGTTTGCCAGCCGTATGCTCATTTGCTGACTAGAGTAGTTAGTGCAATGTAAATGACGGTAATGAGAGGAAGAAAAAAGACAGGGTTGCAGGTTACGCTGAACTCAAGCCAGTTTGACTTGTGCTACGAAAGCGGCAACGATGACAACAATTACCAAATAGTATCATTCATCTTGACATGGCTGAACTGCAGATCTGTAATAAAGCTACAAAGACGACTACTTAATGGTCATGATAATGATGAATAAAAAGTAGTCTTTGTGCGGCAGATTAGCAGTACCGTTGTTCTTTTTTGCGTGCAGGGTCACTCTAAAACAGACCATCTCACACATTTCTTACCGCTAAATGTATTAACTATCTATCTCCTGCTGCCATCATGGAAATCGACAATTGGATGATTATATTTCATGTTAGTATGAGCTCCATAGTAGGAAAACTAGACATCTAATGCACCAAAGCAGTTGGCGTTGTCTGATAGATGGGTATGGCAACCCGTAGGGCTCTTCGGAGGGCTACGTTCAAAGGTTTTCAAAGGTTTGGATATGTTTAAGTCTCCCAGCTTGTCTTTATGGTTGAGAGGGTACCATGTAGCAGCAGCAAAAGAGAGAATTAGCGATACACATTAGCAGACCTGTTTCAAGAGGGACTTTAGCAGGAACTACTTTGTACAGCTAGCTGATACCTTCATGCCATCAATGACATAATGTGCCTTCTTGGTGGCCTGCGCCATGTGTGTGTTGGGACTCGCCTGAGTCCAGTAGACTTCTATGGCTTAACCTGTGAATCCAGTATATTTCTATGACTTAACCTGTGAGTCCAGTAGACTTCTGTGACTTAATCTATGAGTCCAGTATATTTCTGTGACTTAACCAGTGAGTCCAGTATATTTCTATGACTTAGCCTGTGAGTCCAGTATACTTCTGGGACTTAGCCTATAAATCCAGTATATTTCTGTGACTTAGCCTGTGAGTCCAGTATACTTCTGGGACTTAGCCTATAAATCCAGTATATTACTGACACTTGGCCTGTGAGTCCAGTATATTTCTATGACTTAACCTGTGAGTCCAGTATACTTCT